>NADL03000120.1:0-272032 GCA_002205965.3 Kappaphycus alvarezii
ACCACCTCTTTATTTGTGCCTTAGGGCGCTACCCCTGTATATCGGCCAGTGCTGGTCTTTCAACTTTGAGCGCAATCCGTGTGCCACGAGTAAGCACAGCGACTTTACCTGTAGACGGCCAGGAATTTTCAGCCACTACCCCGAAAGGTCCCCGCAGCAAAGGGCGTCTTACCACAATCACAGTCTTTCCGTACTAACTCAGGCGCGTTTCCTTCCGGACTGTGTTGCTTGACTTCCGTCGTACTCGTGTGAAAGCACTCAAGGTCACCAATGAGCCTCGTCCTTCCGTGCACAGCACGTATCTACACCTCAACAGAAGTATAGCCAGCAGGTACCAAAGTACAAGTGCAGAACACTAGTACCCGGTATGCTACCAGAGTAAGGAATTAGAAGACAGTCGTTCCCTCTCCGACCACGGGCGATGGTGTTTCGCGTACGTATCGGTCGTTCAAGCGAGGAGCGTCTCTGTCCCGCCGGCGCGCAAAAGGGCCACTGCAACGGACCGACTCGGCTGGTACACCGTGATTCCCACCGGGAATCGGGTTCAGTCTTACGACTTCTGATAACTCGCGTTATCAACCGCGTGGGTTTGTATGGTACGGTCCGTCCAACTCGCGTTACACAAAGGCACTGTTCTCAAAAGAGTACAGCCGGTGAGAGGATCACAAAACCGATTGCCAAGACCACGATTCGGCAAAAGAATCGGACAAACTTGGGCGGACCCCCGGCACTCTGTCTTCTTCTTTTCCGTTGCCGTGAAGGCTTTCCAAGAGTGCAAGGGGTATCAACAACCAGGCCTAGATTCCTCCTCAAACAACAAGGCCAATATTTCCAAACAATAAACTCGAGCTGACAGATTGCCGAATGACCACGACCACCACAAAAGAGACAAAAAAAACCAACCAACAAACAATGACCAGAGCAATGACACCACAAAGCACTCAGGATCCTCACACAGAGTGCTTGAAACACAAAATTGTTCTCAACAGTAGTAGAGCACAAACAACGATTGCTCTGATTCAACACACAATGGTAACCACAAAAACACTCAGGATCCACACACAGAGTGCTTGACAACCTTAAAGTTGGTTCGTATCAACAAAAGCTTCCAACAACACACAATGAGACACACAAAAACACTCAGGATCCACACACAGAGTGCTTAACAATCACCAAATGGGTCCTAACAAAGACAAGAACCCAACAACAATCACCACAAAGCAACAAATGACAACACCAACAGCACCAACAACACAGAGAAAGCATTACCTCAACGTCAACGTCAACGGTTGAGGGACGGATCAAGCGGAAAGAGCGGTAGCGTGGACTGGGCCCATAACCTGATAGAAAGAACAGGGGATGATGAGGGATGAGGAGAGAGAATGAAAAGGAAGTAGGGAAGAGTGTAGATGGATAAAAGAAACAGAAAGGAGATAGAACGGCAAGGGTGAGGTTGGTGTTGAAATCAAAGGCAAGTCCGTACCTCTTCTTTACTTGGATGAGCTATTAGACTACAACTATATACTGTTTGCCGGTACTCACTTCGGCTTTGTGAAAGCAAAATGAAAGTAGCAAAATCTACATTTGCAGTACTATCTTTGTTGATCCTATAGCCTACCCAAGCCGAGATGCCTCAGAATCCTGATTTGCATGCGCGGGAAATTCATAATTACCGATATTCAAAACGTAAGTAACATTGCGTGCATGCTAGCCATGCATGTTCTGTTACGTAAACGTATACTAAAACAGTCAACCCGTGAACTATGCCTTACGTGACCCGCCAACGCAACTGTAATCTCTCGGCCTGTAACAGAACCCAAAGGCGGGAACTTAAGGCGGGAACTTAAATATCATAAAAGTAGAAAACAATTTTTGGCGGGCTTGTCTCACGTTGTTACGTAACAGTACGTAAATCTCATGCAGGCCGTTCAACGTGAATTAAGCCTTACGTGCTATACGTGCAATACTGTAAAAGCAACGTGGCTGCATCAACATACTTTGGCTGCATACTTGTGCAAGAGTGATTTGTAGCAGCCAGTATAATGAGTATAGTGTAAACTGTATGCAGCCAGTCCAGGCAACTATAGGATAAATATAGAAACCACTGTTTACTTGTACACGTACGACACCTATAATACTGTACACGTACGACAGAGAGGAGACAGTACACGTATGCCACATTAGGAGACAGTACACGTATGACACATTGGGTACAGTACTTTGAGCCTAGAATAGAGACAAACCATCAACCAACCATAACATGCCAAGTGTCAGAATGCTCCACAATGATCAGCTCAGACATCGCCACTTGGAGCGATGTGAGTGGTATGGAGGCGTATCTAGCAGCCAATCAGAGGGCAGAATACCAAGTGGTTTGAAAAATGGCAAAATGCGCCGTGATTTTGAGTTGCCCGAAAATGGGCTTTCGTCCCAGGCAACTTTCGATTTGGCCCATTTTACACGTGTCATAGGTGTACACACAGAAGAAGGGTGCAACTCGCTTTTTCATGCTACAAGTGTACACGTGTCCAGGTGGCAACTAAAAACCATGGGATCGCATGCATTCTATCCCTTTTCACAGTTTATATATAGACAGGCGTCACTTCTCGTAGTCTTGAAGCCAACCGTGTGAATAAGGAAATCGTCTATCTTTTTGTGCCATTGTCGACTCGCTTGCTTAAGACCATAGATACCTTGAGAAGTTTGCAAACATATTGGGCTGGAAGAGTCAACGATACCTTCAGGCTGCTCCGTATAAATATCCTCTTCTAAGTCACCGTTCAGAAAGGCCGTGACCACGTCCATTTGATGAAGCTCTAAGTCGAAGTGGGCTACAATCGCCAACAACAATCGAATCTAATGGGAATTGGGGAGGGTGAAGGACTTTGCTGGACGGATGAAGTTGCGGGCTTAGCTACCCAGAATTTACTCGGAACTCTAAAATCCTGACCTTAAGGACAACTGACAACTACTTTCTAACTCACTGCGTCCATTAAAAGAATCCCACAAACGAAGCCATTTGAGCGGATTTCAAAATATTGGCCCCATGATAACAGTCATTAGGGGCAATTTTGGAACTGCTTCCGAGGTTGAAAAATTTGTGTAAATAGGTTGGCCCAATACACACATCAATACAGTACCATATTTTGCAGACTTATCGGAACCGAATTCCCTTGTGACAAAATAACAGACTCAATCCGTCATAGGTGAAATAGAATCACATAACTGATTTTGGATGCAGTCGGTCCAATCTTCATCATAATTACGAACCTCATAAATATGATGGAATCACATAACTGTTTTTTGGATGCAGTTGTACAAACCAATATCATAAATAGAAACCACATACGCATGATGGAATCACATAACTGATTTTGGGATGCAGTTGTACAAACCAATATCATAAATAGAAACCACATACGTATGATTGAATAACGTAACTGATTTTGGGATGCAGTTGTACAAACCAATATCATAAATAGAAACCACATACGTATGATGGAATCACATAACTGATTTTTGGATGCAGTTGTACAAACCATTATCATAACTAGAAACCACATACGTATAATGGAATCACATAACTGATTTTGGGATGCAGCTGTACAAACCAATATCAATAACTAGAAACCACATACGTATGATGGAATCACATAACTGATTTTGGGATGCAGCTGTACAAACCAATATCAATAACTAGAAACCACATACGTATGATGGAATCACATAACTGATTTTGGGATGCAGCTGTACAAACCAATATCATAACTAGAAACCACATACGTATGATGGATTCACATAACTGATTTTTGGATGCGGCTGTACAAACCAATATCATAAATAGAAACCACATACGTATGCTGGAATCACATAACTGATTTTTGGATGCAGCTGGATAAAACCCGTAATCATAACTAGAAACCTCATACGTAATATAAGATCAAATACCTCTTTCTAGCAGTCATGACAGTATTGCCATAATTGATTCCTACTGTACAAACTCAAGTACAGTAAGAAGTACAGTACTTGCCATATTACGATGTACAGTGCGAAGTACAGTTCCTTATTTGGTACTAGTACAGTACGTGTACACCACTGCACAAAAGGTTTCTACTCTTAGCTGTACCACGTGTACATCACATACACAACTGCCACCACGTACACGTGTACATAGCTTCCCTCAACATATCTCTCATACAGTATACTCCTCATCCACTTATAGTACCCTACCCAACGTAAAATCACCCCATAAACAACATTTTGCCCTCTAAGTCGCTGACCTATCAAAATCGTACTTTCGTCCCTGGGAACTTTGGATTTCTTCCGAAATGCCTTACGGCTACCCTTCAATAAACACGTGTGCATGTATACACGTGGAACATGCCTCATGCCTCTTATGAGGTTTGGCACCGATGTGGGGTCATGTGATCTTCTTGCCAAATCAACAACAGAATCGTTGTAAATTTGATCACCGGCGCAAAAGTCTCTGAGTAATCAATCCCCTCAATTTGTTGAAAGCCCCGCACAACCAGGCGACCTTTTCCCTTTTGAGTCATCGTGCCGTTATCGTCCGGCATGTCCTTCACAGTAAATACCCAGCGAGAAGTTAGAATATTGGCACCTTCCGATCGTGGCACTAGTGCCCAGGTTTTGTTTTTGCGTTGGGACTCTAGCTCCTTATCAATCGCTTTCTGCCAGAACTGTGGTTGTGGACCTCCCATCGCCTCTTTAAAGGAGTTCGGTATGTTGATGTCGCCACAGGAAGGTGTGAGTAAGCTGGTTCCCACCAGGCCTGTCCACCACTGTCGGGGTGGGCGTCGTGAACGAGTGGAGCGGCGAGTTCCACATCGCCGGGACTAGCATCTTGCTGACCACTCACTTCTTCTGTTGCAAAGTCTCATTAGTTGAGTCGGGCTCAATACCTTGACTTTGAAAGTTCTCAACCTCCGGTGACCCTGTTTCAATGCCATGTTCATTATCACCATTAGATAATTTAGACTCAATTTCGTCAGTATTGGTCGCCTCCTCTGGGTCAACGTCCACGTCATTATCATCGGAAAATGTTCATCGTAAGAGCAAGCCCCTGGTCTCGACTCATCGAACTGCACATCCCTGGAAATAACAATGCGATGTAGATTGTCATCCCAAATTTTGTAGGCCTTAGTTCCCGGCGGATACCCAACAAACATTCCCGTTGTTGCGCGGTCGTCAAGTTTACGCACCTCATTACCAGGCACCTTGTACCAGCATTGACATCCAAACACACGTAGGTGAGATACATCGGGCCTTTTCTTCATCCATAGGTGAAATGGAGTAACGAGACCACCCAAAGCTCTTGTCGTGACACGATTGCGAACGTAAACTGCGTTATCAGAGCTTCAGCCCAAAAAGCTTTCGGAACCTTCATATGGGACAGCATAGACCTGACGAGATCAATCAGGGTACGATTGAGCCGTTCTGCCACACCATTCTGTTCAGGTGTGTATGCAGCGGTCGTTTGATGAACAGTTCCTTGTGACGATAGAAAGGATTGGAACTCTGAAGAAAGATACTCTCCACCACGATCAGATCGAAGCACTTTCACGCGTTGACCAGTGTGTGTGAAGGCATATTGGGCAAACTTCTGATAAAAATGGAACGTTTCATCTTTACTCTTCATCGGATAGACAACACTCCAGTTTGAGTGGTCATCGATAAAAGTGACAAAGTATCTAGCACCACCTACTGACTGTACTTGGAGTGGGCCGCAGACGTCCGAATGGACCAAGTCTAGCAAATGTTTGGCCCTGCCTCCAGAGCGCTGTTTAGGAATCACAGCACGAGTTGCTTTTCCTAACACACACGCATCACATGTCACAGATTCACAGTCAGAAGATGAGCTAGCGTCTCTTGTTATATCTGAAGAGGAGATATGAAGTCCACTTACCACGTTCTTACGAGCCATGGACAATATTCCTTTAGTGTGAACGTGGGCCAATCTTTCATGCCATGTCTTCAAAGAGGCTTTGTGCGCCGAATGAACCTCGTTACATGTGTCAAGCACATACAGCTCTCCTCGACTTGTGGCAGTAGCCACGATGCAGTCACTTCTCTTCACAGTGCACTTGTCACGAACGAACTCAACGTCAAATCCATTATCGACCATCTTAGGTACAGAAATTAGGGAAAAAGCAAAGCTTGGAACGTGCAGAACATTGGTGAGCTTGCATGACTTTTGAACTCCGTTCACTACAAGCGTAATGAGGACGGTCCCGACTCCAGCTACTACTGCACACGCTTTTGTGTTGAAAAAGGGATAGAATGCATGCGATCCCATGGTTTTTAGTTGCCACCTGGACAAGTGTACGCTTGTAGCATGAAAAAGCGAGTTGCACCCTTCTTCTGTGTGTACACCTACTACACGTGTAAAATGGGCCAAATCGAAAGTTGCCTGGGACGAAAGCTCATTTTCGGGCAACTCAAAATCACGGCGCATTTTGCCTTTTTTCAAACCACTTGGTATTCTGCCCTCTGATTGGCTGCTAGATACGCCTCCATACCACTCACATCGCTCCAAGTGGCGATGTCTGAGCTGATCATTGTGGAGCATTCTGACCCTTGGCATGTTATGGTTGGTTGATGGTTTGTCTCTATTCTAGGCTCAAAGTACTGTACCCAATGTGTCATACGTGTACTGTCTCCTATGTGGCATACGTGTACTGTCTCCTCTCTGTCGTACGTGTACAGTATTATAGGTGTCGTACGTGTACAAGTAAACAGTGGTTTCTATATTTATCCTATAGTTGCCTGGACTGGCTGCATACAGTTTACACTATACTCATTATACTGGCTGCATACAAATCACTCTTGCACAAGTATGCAGCCAAAAGTATGTTGATGCAGCCACGTTGATTTTACAGTATTGCACGTATAGCACGTAAGGCTTAATTCACGTTGAACGGCCTGCATGAGATTTTACGTACTGTTACGTAACAACGTGAGACAAGCCCGCCAAAAATTGTTTTCTACTTTTATGATATTTTAAGTTCCCGCCTTAAGTTCCCGCCTTTGGGTTCGGTTACAGGCCGAGAGATTACAGTTGCGTTGGCGGGTCACGTAAGGCATAATTCACGGGTTGACTGTTTTAGTGTAAGTTTACGTAACAGAACATGCATGGCTAGCATGCACGCAATGTTACTTACGTTTTGAATATCGGTAATTATGAATTTCCCGCGCATGCAAATCAGGGATTCTGAGGCGTCTCGGCTTGGGTAGGCTGAATCGCTTCTTCAGTTCTGCCTTGCTATTGTCGCATATATTGACTGCTGCCTGAAATGAGGAGATCATTAAGATATAATATTATCATGCATGATGATCATGCAAGATATAATATTATCATGCAGAACATAGTCTCCTTCCGGTAGACCTAAAAAATGGCGCATGCGGGTTGCTGACAAAGTTGCGTTGGAAAGTGAAAAATGTATCTATATTTGCATAAAATTGGGGAGGAGCCTGCTTCAACCCATACAAGGCCTTCAGAAGTCGACAGACGAGGCTGGGATTGTTTGGATTTCGTAAACCAGCTGAAGTCTCCATCAATATTTCTTCGTCCGAGTCACCGTTCAGAAACTCGGTTACTACGTCCATCTGATCGCATTCCAGATCTATTCATCTAACAGATTCGTCAAGCAGAGGAAAATCCGTACAGAAGCAATAGAAACGACAGGAGCATATATGTTCGTTTACTCTATTCCTGGAACTTGTCTGAATCCTTTTGCGAAGACACGAACCTTAGAACCGACGTCGGGTTTGATACGAAAAACGCAACGAAATGGAATCACGTGCGTTCCTGGTTTCCTTGGAACGAGCTCGAAGGTTCTGTTTTCAAAGATAGAGTGTTCTTCCTTTTTTGATCCCTGGCATCCAAAATGCGATGTTTTCAGTAGTAGTAGCTTCCTCATATGTTGTAGGAACACCTGTTGAGTGCAGTGCAGTTTCTGCGACGAGTGAAAATTTTGAGGGAGAGCTAGGAATCCACCAGCTGTTGGGCTTCTTTGAGACCCGAGAAGAACGACGAGGAGCTACCGAAGGGGCTTCTCTATATGAGAGTGGATTTTCTTCACAAGCAGTGGACTGTTCAGAATCTTCTCTTTCGTCAGCGGAATTCTGTTCTTCGAAAAACTCTTCAGAAGGAGTGTCGTCACCATCGGAGGAAATTATTTGGCCGCTAATTTCATTTTTTCCAACTCGCAGATGACTTGGGGCTTTGTTCAAGTTCCGGTTTCATTGAAAATTACATCTCTGGATATTATCATCATTTCTAAGCCAATTTAGCAAAGCTTATATACCTTTTCCTGAGAGGAGTACCCCATCATAAGGGCTTCAAGAGATCTGGGATACAACTTCTTGAGTTTTTTCTTTGGCACGATATACCAGAACTGTGTAACGAGTACCCGCATGTGAGATATGTCAGGGGAAATGCCATTCAAACGGTGGTAAGGAGTGGTGTTCTCTAGCAAAGAGCTTGAAGTAACGCGATTCAAAACATAAGCAGACGTGCAAAGTGCCTCAGCCCATAAATGCTTTGGAAGACCGTTTTCGTGTAACATCGAATGGACCAGATTGAGATGGGTTCGATTCATCCGTTCTGCAGTCCCGTTTTGCTGGCGGGTGTGAGCCAAGGAGAGCTGATGTTGGATGCAATTATCTCTTAGGAAGTTCTTGAACTCGGTTGAGAGATACTCTCCGCCATTGTCGGACCGTAAGGCCTTAATGAGGAGCTGATCTTCATCCAATGGAGTTTTCATGTCAAGAAACTCATGGAATTGGAGATATTTCAAAGACTGGTTACTTTGTTTCTCCGCAAAGACTTTGTAGTTTCCAAAGAAATCAATCACCTTTGACTTGTGGCTAATAGGATAGACAACAGTCCACTTGGAGTAGTCGTCAATGAATGATACAAAATAACCAGCCCATACCAGAGAAGTAGTTTCAACATGTCCCGAGACATCAGAGAGAACCAGTTCTAGAGTGTTTGCCGAACGGCTTTGTCTTTTCTTCGGGATTGGGGCCCGATGAGATTTACCAAGTATGCAACCGGCCCAGAAATAACCTTCCTCGTTTTCTGGTGAGAGTTTTACACCTTTCATGACACCGCTTATGATCACTGATTTGATTCCAGGAGCATGGAGGTGCGCCAATCTCTGACGCCAGACTGCAATAGGGCATATCAAGGAAACCTCAGATCCCGTTGGTGGCTTTAGTGCAGGCTTGGTGACATCCAAGGAGTACAGACCCTTAGTGGGCGTACCCGTCTCCACAAGAGTTGGGTCCGAATGACGAACAAGGGTGACTGTATCGTTTTTTAAGCGCGTCTCAGTTCCAAGCTTTGCCATGACAGGTACGGACAGCAGTTGGTAGCAGAGGCCCGGAATGTGTAATACGTTCTTCATTACACACTTGACTGTTTAGCTCTTCCGTCGCAACGTGAGGGCTAATGGGAGTTGGATAGGGTGAAGAAATTTGCTGGGCGGATGAAGTTGTGGGCTTTGCTACCCAGAACTTACTCGGTACTCTAAAATTCTGACATTAAATACAACCTACAACTACTCGCTAACTGCTAACATTAACAGAATCCCAGAAACTGAGCCATTTGAGAGGATTGAAAGATATTGGCCCGGTGATAACGTTCATTAGGGGCATTTTTGGAGCTGCTTCCAAAGTTGTCAAAATTCTGTAAACAGTTTGGCCCAATACAAACATCAATACAGAACCTTCCTTTGCAAACTCATCAGAACCGAATTCTTTTTGTGCTAAGAAACAGACTCAATCCGTCATACATATAATAGAATCACATAATTGATTTTGGATGCAGCCGGACAAACCGCAATCATAATTAGAAGCTTCATACGTATTATGGAATCGCATAACTGATTTTTGGATGCAGTCGGACAAACCTTAGTCATAACTAGAAACATCATACGTATTATGTAATCACATAATTGGTTTTTGGATGCAGCCGGACAAAACATAATCATAACTAGAAACCTCATACATATGATGGAATAACATAACTGATTTTTGGATGCAGTCGGACAAAATATAATCATAACTAGAAACCTCATACGTATTATAGAATCACATAATTGATTTTGGATGCTGCTGGACAAAACCATAATTATAACTAGAATCCTCATACACAATATAAGATCAAATACGTCTTTCTAGGAGTCATGAAAGTGATCTCATAACCAAATTCTACTATACGAACTCAAGTACAGTAAGAAGTACAGGAATAGGTACAGTGTGAAGTACGGTACGAAGAACAGTTCCCCATTTGGCACAAGTACAGTATGTGTACACCACTGCACCAAAGGATTCTACTCTAAGCTGTACCACGTGTACATCACATACACAACTGCCACCACGTACACGATTACACACCTTACATCAGCATATAACATATATAGTATACTTCTCACCCACTCACAGTACCCTACCTTACGTAAAATCACCCGATAAACAACATTCTGCCCTCTAAACTAGCTCATAATCAACCCTTACAGCGCTACAGTCATTAGACGTGTAACCCACTAGCCAATAGTATTGAAGCATTTGACCTATCAGCCAGTGAGGATGCAGGAAGCAATCAATAGCCTAGGGAAAAATGGGCCAAGTTCCACTTGTCAAAATTTATACAAAACTTGCATAAATCGCTGACCCCTCAAAATCAGACTTTCGATCCCGGAAACTTTGGATTTCTTCCAAAATGCCTTAGCGTCAGCCTTCAACCCAAACTTGTACACGTACACACGTGTAAGACGCCTTATGCCTCTTATGAGGCTTGGCAACGATGTAGGGGTCATGTGATCGTCATGCCACCTCAACAACAAGAGCAACGTCACCGGAGCCAATAATTATAGCCGTAGAATCTTCCGGAGGGTCAGGAGTTGAGGAAGACGCGAGAAGGTGATAGCTTGTGAAAGCTGAGCGATCGTAAGTGACATGCGAGGTACATTATGAGTCGATTATCCATTGCATAGATGAGAGAGGAGGGCCTCGGGTAGACTCAAATGCTATTTGTTGTGCCGGGGAAGGCGAATCAAAGAGACAAACGAGATCTGTGTGTTCGGAAGATTCATCAGCCTCAGTGGCATTGAGGGATTTTATTCCACTTCCTCTATCCCTATCAAGATGAGCTAAAGCTTGATGTCATCTGGGAGCGAGATGAGAGAAATTCTTTTAGCATCGGCTGCTATCCCGATACCCGCCACAGTGTATGCACATTTCTGCGGAATTTCAGGTTAGAGGCTTTGAAGACTGGGTTCCCAGGAGTGCAGCCGTCTCAGCGACTTTTATTGCGTCTTGATCCCGCTGAGCATGGCGCTGCTCTTCTTGGAGACGTCTACTCTGTACGAATTCGAACAAAATTTTGTTATATTCGATATTGGCAGCATCAAGGGCTTATATGAGGCGGTCAAAGCGATCGGGCAAGCCATTGAGGAAGGCCATGGCCATTTTGTTGTCCTCGACGTACAAAGACATAGATTTTTAGAGTGGACGCAAGTTGGCGAATGCGGGAAGCCAATAGTACAACTTTCTCATTTGGTTGCATCTGCGGTGTATAGAAGCGACGTCTTGTGGCGAGCTAGTTTAGCAGAATATGCTTTTCGAAAATTTCACAAATGAGTTTTCACATTTGTTTGGCCGTAGTAGCGTGTTGAACCTGCTCAATTTGAGCATCTGAAAGTGATTCAAATGATGGTTCTTGCCTTGGCATCTGCCTTCTGCCAAGCGGAATGCGTTGACGGAGATGGTTCCGGTGGATCAAGTGCAAGATGATTATTAACCTCCCCGAGAGATAGAATGAGTTGAATTCGAGCTTTCCAAGTGTGCAAGCTATCATCACGGAGTTTGTCGAGATTTTCAATACGAGGTCCGGGAGAGGAGTCCATGATGAGTTTAATGGGACCAAGTGAATCAATATTTAATTTTTGTGTTTGTGTTGAATGTGTTTGTTGCGGTTGTGTCTGGTTTGGAATACGTGGTTACAGTGGGCACAAGGAGTAATAAATGACTTCCGCTCAGATCTGTTGCGGCAATTTATACCACCTCTGCGCCGAACAATTTGGTTCGGCGCTGAGACTTTGAGCTGACAGAGATCAGAGATGAGGAAAGAATACCTGTGTTCCGAAAGAGGTGTTATTGTAGGTGACACAAGAGGTTGAGGAGAAGATACAAAGGACGATAGAAGGGGATCCGGAGAGAGAGGTTCGACAGTAAGCGCAGTCGGGATTCTTAACGCGGGAGGGTCAAAAATAAGAGGCAGTAAGATAGAGGAAACTGGGTAAGAGTGACTGGAGCAGGAGCTGGAGGTGTCCGAAGTGCCCAAGTTGCCTAAGGTACCGGAGGTGATAGAGAAGGAGAGATCAAGTTAATAACTTGAACTGGGGCCGTCACTTATGTAACCAGTTTCTTCTGACCAATTGATTTCGACACACGGCTTGCAGAGACGGGTAGAGGCTTCAAGCGAAGCTTGACAGGTTTCTTGGACTTTTTTCGATCGCGGGTTTCTTGGCCGTATCCAATCCCAAGATATGTTGAGGAAAATCCTTCTTCTTTGGAGAGATATTCTTCTTCTGAGAGTAAGGGGGTAGTGAAACGACTTCCAGAGTGGTTGCAGTGCAGGCTATATCAACGCTTTCACCGTCCGGCTCAATAACGAGTCGTCGATAAAGCGACACTTAGAGAGAACTTGCGGTTTTTCGGATCAAAGCGGGACATGAAAAGGCTCTAATGAGTCTTCGTCGAAATTAAAACGGATACGGCTGACGACTGGATCCTCTGGGAAGATCTGGATTCCTAGACGAAAGACGGAGAGGCAAATGACCACTGGAAGCAGGGCGTTGCAAGGTTAGGCAAACGCTTAAGAAGAAGCGTGGGAAAGAGAAAGGAAGCAAGAGGTTGCAAGGAGATTTGGAATTACTTTTGGGACAAGACAAGGGCTGTGAGAGAAGCCAAAGTATGTGACTCAGAGACGAGACGAGTAGCAACGAGGAGTCGGGCCACAAAATGGACTTGTTTTTGTGGTGCGGGGATGAAGAACGACGACGGGCCGCAAAATAAGTCGTGGTAGATATTGCAGAGACGACGGGCGTTAGACAGGAAGCAAGACAGAAGTTCAGTAGATAATGCAACATGAAAAAGAAGTCAGATCAAACTTCAGGTTTCTTTCGACAGTTTTTGTTCTCCTCCCTATCCTCTAGGTTTTCCGTGTCGTAGAGGGAGCGCTAAAGGGATAAGTAGGTGTGCTGCGCTAGCGATTTGGGCCCATAAACTGCTGGATATGACGAGAGAGCAACACTAATCCCAACTGTACCAATCTTCTTTCCTTTGCGCAGCCGTCGTTTTATCTCCATTCCCTGTCATCCTCCCTTCCTGTTCTCCCTCTATTTCCACCATCCTTCCATTAATCTATCAGGTTATGGACCCAGCCTACGCTTCTGTTCTCTCATCTTGATCCGTCCTTCAACTGTTGCCACCGAAATTGAGGTAATTATTGTTACTTGTGCTGTTGGTGCTGTTGGTGTTGTGAGTTGTGGCTTTGAATTAACTGTGTTCGGGGATCTCTCTGCTGCTGGAACCGAACTGGGTTTTTGTCAAGCATTCTGGTGGTTAGAATGAGAGCGAGCCAGCGAGCGAGACAGATATTGGGGGAGAGAGAAATTGAGAGAAGGGTACAAAGAGTGAGGGACCGGGAAAGGGAGATGAGAGAGGGGAAGGTGGTGACGAACTTTACCCACGTAGAAGATGGAGAGACACCGGAACTTATATAGACTTCGAGGCGAGTCAACTGGTGTTTTCGGTTGATCAAAGCAATTTTTTAGAAGACATGTAGACGACGGTGATTGTCTACCCTTAAACCTGCTTAAGCTGAACTAAAGTAGATCAGCTCAATCTTAGAGCACTGTAAATTGCATAAAAATAACGGTCAGATTCTAGGTTGATGGATAAAATACACTAATAATTGCAAGCCTCTTTGCGAGTTGTTAGCGGTCAGCAAAAGGCAAAAAGAGTGAAATTTTACCAACAGAATTTAGTGCTGATACAGATACTAATGATTCAGCGGAGGGACATCGCAGATCAAACCGGGTGCAGAAATCACCTTCGACATGGTGAAGGTCCAACAAGACTTCCCATGATTATCGTACAGGTCTCATCGCAAACGTTGCTACATTGACTTTTCGTCGAGTCAAGATAAAAGCTGAGTCTAAGTTTTGGAATGCATTTATCGACTCCAAAAAGGACTCAATCTTAAATAATCAGACATACAAGCTTGTTCCACGGTCTGAAGCTTGGAACATCTTGACCCTGAAGTGGGATTTTTCGGTTAAAGACGTTCCAGACTGTAACGGCGGTGTGAGACAAAATTCTAAAGCCCAGCTTGTTTCTCATAGTGAAAGACACAGTTCCTGTCCAGCAGTTCCCTGATATATAAGTGCAGTGCAACCGCTCTGAGAGATCTCTGCATCTTCCAAAATTGATATACATAGACAAGATCCTAGAAAGGTTTCAAATACCGAACTCAAAGCCCGTCTATACTCCAATGGTCCAAATCAATCCCAACGAGGACGGAACTAATGATCAAGAATTTCCAACTTCAGTACAATATCGGTCCGCAATAGGCATTCTCATGTACTTGATAATTTATACTTGTCCAGAAATCGGAGTCGCAGTGGGCAAGCTATCGCGGCTCTGCGAAAATCCGACGGTCACTCACTGCGGGGCTGTCAAAGTTGTGTATCGTTACTTGAACGGATCGAAACCTCTGTCAATTCGTCACGGTCCATCTTCATCTCACAATATCATCGGATTTATTGACTCTGACTGGGCCGGCTGCCACTCTACTCTCAGATCTACCGAAATTTTCGTGGTCATGATGTCTTGTGGACCTAACTCATGGCGCTCCAAGATGCAAGGATTTCTATCACTATATCCCTGTGAAGTAGAGTAACTACATATCTCTGTGCACGTCCCCTAAAGAAGCTATTTGGTTTTCAAGCCTTCTCTGCAATTTCATGATGAAAAGAATCGTCCTACTGCTGTAAGGATACCAGTTGAAAACTCAGGCGTAATTACCTCGTCGCAAAACAAATCAATCAATGAACGGAACAAGCACATTGATATTCTGTATCAATGCGTTCGTGAGGCTGTGTCGTCCAAATAGATTTCTGTAACTCACTATCGAACAGAAAACCAAGTCTCCAAATTTCGTACGACACCTCTACAGCGAGTCAAGTTTGTGAAGTTTCGAAGTAAGTTAGGCATTATTTCTCCTGCTGGCGTAATTTCACTGTTTTTTTCCTTTTTCTGACCGCTAACAACTCGCAAAGAGTCCTACAGTTATTACTTTACTTGACCATTCAATTTAGAACTTGACCGTAAAGCTTTTGCACTGTACAGTGCTGTAAGCTTGAGCTGCTCTACTTTAGATCAGCTCAAGCAGGTTTAGGTTTAAAAATTCACCGTCATCTACATGTCTTCTGGAAACTTCCTTTGATCAACCGAAAGCATCAGTAGACTCTCCTCGAAGCCTATATAAGTTCCGGTCTCTCTCCATCTTCTACAAGAGTAAAGTTCTTCACCACCTTCCTTTCTCTCATCTCTCCTTCCTGGTCCCTCACTCTTTGTACCCTTCTCTCAATTTCTCCCTCCCTAAATCTCTGTCTCGCTCGCTCGCTTGCTCGTTTTCTTTGTATCCGTCAGGTACAATGTGGTAGAACATAAGCTGAAAAGGCTTAAAACCGTGCAATGGAAGCTATATTTATCGGGTGTACCAGTGGATCACAAGAATACAAGCTGTGGGATGTCGAAAAATGAAAATACATTATGTCTCGAGACGTGAGATTCGACGAATTCAGCTCCTCACAGCAGCAATCTATGGCCTGCAAGGATGATAATTACACAGAAGTTGACATTTTCGAACAATGCAAATCTACTGAGAAAGACAAAGATACCCCACTCATATCACCCGATAATGATGACAGGTCTTCTCGAACACCTTCGTTAGAAGCTGCTGTGAACTGACACGAGGAGCATCTCGACAGTGAGCCTGAAGAGCCAGCAGAGGCCAAGCCCCTGTCTGTTAGAAGATCCACTCGAGAGCTAAAGAATCTCAGCTCATGGTGGCAAGTAACCGCTTTACTTTCAGCAAGTACTGACAGCCCTTCCTCATACAATGATGCAGTCAACCAGCCCGATTCTGAAGCGTGGAAGAAGGTAGAAAGTGATACGAATCTCTGATGGAGCACCAAACATGGGAGGTAGTGCCTAGGCCAGCGAATTGCAACTTAATCTCGTGAAAATGGGTTTACGCGCAAAATATTGTACTTTATCATTTTAATTTGTATATGAAACATAGTGAAGTCGCTACAAAATTAATTTTGAATAGGGTGACTAAATTCTGCGTGTTACGGGGCACGACAAACTACAGACGCCGCACATGTGGACTCAATGGCGTACCTGAGTTTCTTGTACATACTAGTCTTCAATCCCTCCGTCGAACAGCCGTTGTGTGTGCCGCGTACTTCTTTAGGACCTTCGATGTTGTCTCGGAAGGTTATCTTAGATAGTCAAAAGACAGCGGCACAAAATCCCGTGCTAACCTTGAAGAAATGGAGACTGTAGGACGAAGATGCCAAAAGACCTTCGCAAACCACCTCCCGGGGGGCTCGAACCAGCGACCAACAGATTAAGAAGTTTATGTGCAGATATATGAGGTGACGCCATCGGGTGAATCAACAGTGAGATACAAGGCTTGTGTAGCTACAAGAGGGTTCCCTCAAATTGAGGGTATTGACTTCTCAGAAACGTATGCTCTTGTAGTCAAGTTCAAATCTGTCAGATTGATATTGTTCCGTGTAGCAGTCTTGGACTATAATTTACACCAAATGGATGTGAAAAATGCATTTCTGAACGTTAATATCAATGAATCTGTGTACATGGAGCAGCCGGAAGGTTTCATCCAACAAGGGAACGAATATTTAGTTTTTCACTTCAAGAAAGCAATTTAAGGCCTTCGACAGGCTTCGAGTCAATGGCACGCAAAGATGTACTCGTTTTTCGTTGATCGAATTAAGCTAAAACCAAGTGATGCTGATGAATGCGTATATACCGGAGTTATAATGGAATGAGAAGTAATGATTGCTCTGTACGTTGATGACCTGCTGATTGCAAACCCTGCCATGAGCACACTGCGGCATGTGAAGGCAGAGCTATTAGCCCGTTTTATAATGGACCTCAACGGGGCTCGAGTGGTGCTCGGGTTTGAGATTAATCGCAATAGAGTTAGGAAATTTCTGTACATAACACAGTCAAAGTACACGCAGGAGGTACTGGAACGATTCTGCATGACACTATCAAAGCCTGTAGACACTCCTATGGAATCTTGCATTGACCTTGGTCAAGTCGATTTTCTGCCTGGATACATCCAATATCGTCAAGTGATTGGTTTCCTCATGTATCTGTCAGTTGGTAGTCGACTGAATATATCCTTTTCTCTGTCCAGGCTGGCTAAAAGTGCTGAAAAACTAGGAGAAAACCACTAGAAGGCAGTCAAGCGCGTACTTAGATACGTTAATGGCACCAGATCGTTCGGACTCACGTACGGCTCCAAAAAAAGTAGTGAAATGCTTGGCTTTGTGGACTCTGATTGAGCAGGAGACAATTATACTCGGAAATCGACCAGCGTCTATCCCTTCATGACGTGTGGGGCCCCTTTCTCCTGGAGCTCACGCCAGCAGGACGTTTTGGTACTGTCCAGTGCCGAAGCCGAGTACATGAGCCTATGGTGAGGAATAAAGGAAGCTAAATGGCTCAGGAGAATTTGGAGCGACATACCTAACATCAGCAAGATGAATGTGGACAATCCAGTGAGACTGCTAGTGAAACTGGTGACTTATTATGTGGACAACCAGGGTTGCATAGACCTTGCAGGAAATGGAGTGGTGAACAGGTAGATTAAGCACATTGATATCCGCTTCCATTTCACAAGTTATGCCTTTCGCGATAAGACCATCGAAATTCAGTACTGCCCGACAGAAGAAATGGTTGCCGACATACTAACTAAGCCTCTTGGACGTGAGAAGCTCCATAAATTCCGCCAGGTATGCGGACTTCTCACTTTAGATTTTAAAGTCAGTGAAAGAGGGGGTGTTTTGATGTAAGATCTTTTTCTGTCACTGTAAATATGCAGGAGTTTTAAGACCATGCTGTGCATTACGATTTAAACATATCAAACAATCAGATAGTTGCAATGTTGCTATACTGTACGCTACAGTATGCAGTTAACATATACTGGTGCAAATTTGCCTTGTCATACTATACTGTATCATGTGAATACAGGTATACTACAATTTTGTACAGTAGTATACTTCGAAATGTGCTATAAAATGATCTTGTAATGCGAGTACAGTACTGTTGTACTACATTTTCAGAAGTGGTAATTTATTCCCGTTTATCATACAAGTTCATACACGGTTATAGGACAAGCTTATACATGTTTATTACACAAAGTTATACAAATTTGTAACACACGTTGCCTTCAGTATTAATCGAAAACCAAAACTACATTTCCAATTAGTATAAATAGTTTCACCGCAGTACAACAGCAGATTCTTGGGCAAAAGCGAACATTCATTTCTGCCTTTTCTTCTATCAGTCTACTGTACTCATTCAATATCCAGTGTCTATCCGCGATAGCAATGTCTTGGAACTCGGCATCCTTTGTCCTTATGGGGGAAACACACTAATTATCATACTATTATTTACAGCAAATGCAGCGATTAAATAAATGCTGGGCCCATAGCTATTTACTGGAAAATATAATCTAGAATCATTTAATTACATTAAATAGCTTCTCATTAGCTCTAACTCTACGTAACTGCGGCTAAAACATCTACATGAATATACTGAAAGGATAAAATGCGGCCAATTGACACTTCAATCGAATATGATGAGGAGGTGATTACATTATTCCTACCCTTACAAGCGCTGCAAATACCAGCAAGTTATTTTTTGATAGAGCTTCACTGCTTTTGAAAGTATGTTGGCTCAAATATAACGAAAATATATATTACTTAACAAATTTGCCCCAAAATTTGTCCTCATAAAAGGACATAAAATGGTCCACCAGGCGCTATACCAGTTCAAAATGCAAAAACAATAAACATGCTTCTGAGACAAACCTAAACATTTTTGAATTTGAAGGCCGAATTTCGGGTAACTTTGTAATTGGTAAGTAAAGGTTCTTCCACGAACTTAATGAAAGGAATCTTATTTCTTCCTAAATGGCCATAAAAAAGTTTCGAACGCCAAGAAATTGGAGCAGAGAGAAAAACGACATCAGAGAAGTAGGGCTTGCCCCAGCAGAACAGAGGTCGCTTTAGTTTGTTTTGGGATATGTGGAAATTTTCTGACTTGAAGAGTTAACCGCGGCTGGCGGAGGGTAGTGGTGTGTTTGAGCATAGTTACGCATCACGCTTGAATATGGACCCGATGGCGGTTAGAAAATTGACTAAAGAGTATTTGGCTAGGGAGAGTATGGTAAGCTATTAAACCATCTCTACAGAATTCTTTTGTAGGGTTGCAGATTCATCGTCCATTCTCGTCGGGCTCCCCGTCACTAGCTCTCCTCGTTGGTTCAAATGATGCAGAAAGAAGTGATAAGTCTCACTCTGGGTTAAAGTAAGGGGTCACGTGTGGTCGTATCCCAAAGGGAAACTAGGAATTGTGAGGGAAGCTTACCTTCCCGCCTTCCTATTCGCGATCTTGGTTTTTGCAAGGACCTTTCTGTGTACAGAAATCTTGGCGGCTGGGATATTTGCCTATGCGGCAGCTGAAGGTAAGCCCCCTTACACACCGCACTTTGCCCATGAAGTACATGGGATCGGACTGAACGATTGAGCTGGGCTTCAATTCTAAAAGTATTCGGCTTCCAAAAAATAATTACACGTTGGAGATTGCCAACCAGACGCTGGATGGGCACTATGGGGATCTATTAGAGGTGTTCTGTGGGCATTTTTTCTGCAAAGCCCAGGGCCTCAGTGTATCGAAATCCAAAAAGCTGTGTAAAAAGCTGCTTCCCAGATTAGCTGACCTAGGTACTTTTCCTGGCCCCAGCTCTTAAATGTCCCCCTAGCGAATGCCTGGAACGAGTGGTAACTGTTTTATGGCCCTTTCCATTGTTGGAAGAAGAGAAAAGGGTTCAAAAAGAAAAGGGAAAGTAATATGGCTTTGTCTTGGCCACAGATGACATGGGCTTCCTCCTAACCGATGTGGACACTAACGGGACGCCAACCATAACCAATAATTCGATTCGAAAATCAGCTCGAAAGCAACAACGAGCAGGTAGCTCGCATGAGGAAGCTTCCAGAGCAAAGCCCACCAGAAAGAAGTCACAAGTCACTCAAGTGATGGGGGATTTTCAGCAGTTGGGTCTGTTCAGTGATGGAGACTAACTCCCAGTTAGAACGAGTAAGCATGAGTCTGGATGGTCTGTAGAAGAAAGGTGTACGACGGTCCAACCCCAAGGTTGGACGGGTGCAGCGCCTTTTGGAAACTAGAGCTGGGTAAGAGGAAGAAATTTCGGCGGCGGCCTCCTCTGGTTACGATCAAAAGTCAGGTTCTGATTCAGAGGGAAGAATCGTGGATCTCTTAGAACGAAAAGGGAATCAATGTTCTCGCACAACGAAGTTATCGCGAGTTGAAAAGCAGAAAAACGTGGTGGTTTATCTGGAAAGCAGATGCCGGAAGTTCTGGCGCCGAACGCACTGGATCCGTGCGCCGTCCTCTCACACGGTTTATTATGAAGGGTTAGAAGTCGCGGATGCGAACTTAATTGACATGAAAAAGATTTGCGTACCCCCGGCAGATGTCGCGGGTTGCGTATACCTCAAAGATGTTCTCCCTAAGAACATGATTGCACAATACACAAACCCGGAAGATGGAAGTACCCCTTCCTAAGCCGAACTGACACGAACTAAACGGTGCTTACATGTTAAGCTGTGGATCAACCCAGCCGTTGTAGCGGGCTTATTAGAACGGAATATTATCCAATTAACGGACAAGGAGCAAAAAGAAATTAATAGGATCTTTGCGGTACCAAAGGACGGCGATAGGCAACGAATCATCCGAGATACAAGAAAGGGGAACCTTCATTTCGCTTTTTCCCCCGAAAAATGCATGCTACATCCCGGTTTCTTCACACAAATGGAAGCAGTATCTTAGAAAACACTGTACAAAGGAAAATTGGACATTGACAACCTCTATCACCACCTGTAACTCCCAGCACACTTGCGACCGTTGTCTGGTCTGCACTCTGTGTTAGTGCATGGGCGGCGAATGTGGCATCGGTACACATTTTTGCCTATGGGCTGGTCACATTCCGTAATGGTTAGGCACTTGATTCACGGCGAGTTGCTGCGTCATGCAGGGCTCTAGCCAACCCTGTAAATTGCCGACGGAAACTCCCGGAGTATCGGACCCGCATGATATTGGCGATACATAGACGGCTTCTTCGCCGTTGGCTCGGATATGAAGACCGTACAGGATATCTATGACAAAGTTTGGACATCTTTTGAAACCATGCAATTAGACCCAAAACCTTCGACGTTTGAGACACCTAGTCGTCGACAAAAATCGATTCTCAGAATTCGGTAGTATTCTAAAGGCAGATTGGAGCCAGATACAGATAAAATGGCAAAGTTATGGAATCGAACGAAGAATCTACTTTTCTTCAAGCTTATGGAAAGTTTTGGAATTGCAGCAAGTCTTTTTTTGTTAGAACTGGTTTCTATTGCTCAATAGAGTCGCATTCTTTATCCTCCACAACTGTTACACGCTCATCAGATTTATCCTGAGAATTTTGTCCCAACAGAAGATGCCTATCGGGAACTAACACTTCTCATGTCGTTCTCGCCGTTGTTGCACTATGACCTCAACCTCCGGAAAGGGACTATATGATTGTTTCTAATGCTTTTAGAAGATCTATGGGTACACTGTGCGCCCCACTTGTTGAATGGCATCCCAACCAGCAGTTGCTTCTGTCTCGCTTCTCGAATGGTATTCAGCCTCGTACCGCTCTAATGCAAAGTTTCCTTGGAAACTCATTTTTACCAAAAATTGGCAGGACATAAACGCTCTTGAAGGAAACCCTACGTTAAAAGGTCTGCGTTGGCTAGCTCGACAGAGACGAGCAATCCTGAAAAGAACTGCTCTATATACTGATTCGCAAGTTATTTACCACATGTTAGCGAAGAAACGGTCTAGTACACCGAGTCTCAGGCATCTCACCCACCGAGTCGCCGCTGTCTTTTTGTCATACGCCATTATTTTTGTACCCATTTGGATTCCTAGTGCACAAAATCCTGCGGATGGCCCCTTCCGATTGCACTACACTTGTCTTTGCCAGTATAAGTCGGGAGACTACTACGGAATACCGATCCGCCCTAAAAGCTTTCATTGACTACTTGGTTTCTTATGATCATTCCTTGGATAAGGTTGAGGATGTCGAAGATATATTGGTGAAGTATATTCACCAATTCTACTATTTGCATTCACATTTGCAGCATAAAAGCCTGGCGGGAAACATCTTCTGCACTTAAGTTCTTCGTACCAGAGCTTTTTCATCGCCTGCCGGTCTCGACCCGAGCCCTTAACGGCTGGGATCGCTGCGCCCCTATCCAGCAATACAGACCTTGCCCGCAAGAAATCTCCCTTGGTTATTCATACTAAATGTTGCGCGCAAACAACTTCTCGATTGCAGTAGCTGTCTTTTTCTCGCATAAATGCCATCTCCGTCCAGTTTAGTACCGTTTAATACGTCGAAACCATATCGTCCTTGATCATAGTTTGAGATGTATGTGTTTTAGGACGCTTCCGTTCCCTCATAATAAGTCTTGTAAGCCACAAATTGTCACTATTCGTTCTCCATTTGTGTATTTCCTGCTGAAGCGCCTCATCTCTGTCGTGAAGCCTGCCCCTTCTGATCGTCTGTTTCAATTCAGTCAATAATCATTCCTTCATTGTCTGCATGATGTCGTTCGTCTCCCTAATGGCCTTGCTCTACCTGAATTCTCAATAACGCCGTATTCCCTCCGCTACGGAGGAGCTCCTCATGTTTTTCAGTCTGAACGCCACACTATGCTCGATATTAAACATCGCGTACGATGGCCCGGCTTTGCTACAACCACCCATTATATCCGTGCTGGTACCTTGGCATTTGTTCCCCTGAAGTTCCCATCTGTTGTCCGAAATCGTCTTGCCTGTCTTGCTGCCACTCCGGGACGGTTCTTTACCTTCCCGGGTGGGGATGCGAGATGCAATAGTCACAGTGAGCTCCTGTGGGTCTCTTCGAAGACACCTGAGAACGCCCAAGCGGCGCTCCCTGGAATGTCCCGCGGCTTCGAGGAGGAGAAAGAAGAAAAGATACCATCTTTCATCATATTTCTTCTCCTTTATATATTCAACTCGTCAGGGTAAATTGAGGAAAAAGAAATAGTATAGGAGAATACTGAGCGACAGCGGGAATGATTACGGTAAACTTGCCAGAAGGTTAGGAAGAATATGAGAAGGGAAGAAACATAATTTTTCCTACAGGGAGGCCATTTGCTCCATTAGAGATCGAATTTTGTTGGTGTGAGCTTGCACAGTACGAGGCTAGCAGCGTGGCCGCGTGCACGCGTGCCCGCGTTTGTATACTGTGGCAAAATTCCACGTATTTCCTAAGGTTAACGGTGCATTAAACATAAATACGCATTTATTTCTTGGAGGGGTAGTCTATAGGCAATGTCGCACGAGGGATTATGAGTTCATCGGGTTGAGAAAGACCCTGTCGTGACACTGCATGCGAGCAAGGAGAGCAGAAGCAGTTCTAGATTAAATAGCATAACTGAGGCGCTGCAATAAAGGCCCCTTGGCATGATTGAATTGACGCGCATACCGAAACGCGATATGTTTGGCACATTCGTTGATAACTTGTCGCAAACGGGTAGAAAGAGCACCATGTGTATCAAAAGCAAGGGGAACAAAATTCCACTGGCTATGTGAGGTCGGATCAGTGTCTGTGGACAGGAGGAGAGCGTCACGCACCATCTGGGCATGTGGCCGAAGTTTGGCACCAGCAGCTAGTTCGGTAGCGCCAGTACAATTCTACACTGAGGGTTGTTCCATCAAAATTTTCAATTGTATGGGTATAAAATATGATATCGCTGGGGGTCTGTCATTGTTCATTCACTATTTTCGATGTCCATATTTTATTTCGTCGCCAGGGAACCAGCGGGACTTGTAACCGAGTTCGCTGCAAGTCCCGAACGCTATTTTATGTATGGTATCCAGATTCACGATTAAGAATCCATATTTCTGCATCTGCAAATCATTAATGTTACAGTTGATGATCTCTCTGCCTCCTCCTCACAACTTATTCCTTGTCAATCAATTTTTCTGAAAAATTCCTTCTCAAACCACCCGTTTCAACTACTGCGAGCACAACTCTCTCCTCACTCAAAAGTATGCCACAGATGAGACACCTCTTTGATAATCTAGATTCTTTAACTTGGTGAGTTTACCGAAAAACGCAGTATGATAGTCAAAATGATCAACAACATACCGAAGCTCAGCGAGAATGCCCCCTGAAAACTCCGTCGCAGAGCGCTAGCACGCTGCCTCTTCCCGATACTTCATCCCAAGAGAACGTGCAAAAATTTGATGGCAGTACCGGTGCGGTCATTGTGTCACCTGCTGAGAGTAATGATCGTATTCCAAGGCCTACTTTACAGCCTCGTCAACGAACAAAAGTTGTTCTTTCTGGGGCGCTGCGTCGCATGGGACTTTCTGGATACGGTCCAAAGGCCATGCTTGCGGACAGGTTATGTCAAGCTGTTATAGAGGACTATACTCGTATCGAAGATCTATCTTCACAGTGGGATGATCTACACTTTTTTGATGCTACACTGCAGGTTAGTATTGCTAAATAGGGCGTGAACAGGGGACGAGCTCCAAACGGGAGTCGCCATGAAACAGGAAGATTATGCCATTTAATTGCCGACACTAGGCACCAGATCACTCTGCAGTGAATGTATCAGCAGGCTGGAACCAAGGCTAAGCTTGACCGTTGTCGTCACGATCCATTTTCGCATGAGTTTTTTGATTTGTTTAGCTCTGCAGAGTTTCAACCAACCATACCTGACAGCTTTTACGTAATAACAGAAGATTGACTGCTTGAGTTTGACCCCAGTATCCATCTTTGTGTTCGAGATGAAACTACACTGAAGTTACGGTGGACAAAATTACGTTCTATGTACACTATAATCAGCGCAAACTACCAGAAATCTGGTCAGAGCGACTATAATATCTTCCCATCTTTCGCTAACGGTGATGATTCCTTGTCCTACATGCACTTTGTTTTCAAACATTCGTTTGTTAATCCCACCCATTACCAAACCAACAGCTTTTGCCTTATGAGTACTAACGGGTCGATCCTGGCCATTTCCCGTGGTTGGCACTAGTAATTAGGCAAGGTGATTCGTTCTGCAGTGCGGATATGGCATCCTCGTATGAATGTCTGTGTACAGCAGACAAGGCACACGTTTTCTATTATATTTATTATTATGTGAAATTGTTGGAAAGGGTCATTCCAATATCACGGACAAAATAGTGCATATATATTTGGTCATGTTTTATATTTATTTCTGTTGGAACGACCCTGACCAGTACAGTACTGTTCAGTGTAGATGTGTACAGTACTGTACTTTACAGTTATTCCCCCAGACTACAATACACGACAATGCTTTTGAGGGGCAAGTGTAATGTTTTCATTTCTTTGATTGAGAGGGGTGGTGGCATTACGGAGCTACACAGGGGATTTGTAGTTGATGTTGACTTCTCCTAAGAGCATCTCCAGCCATGGTGTCCACCGTTCAACGTAGAAATTTGTAAACAGGAGGTTTACAAAATTTTCACGTTGGATTGAATAATATTCCCTCCCACCGGGGAAATTCAAAGTTACGTATAATTGGATTTGGATCGTGTTTGCGTTTTCCAAGTTCAAAAACCTCCAATTTAGACCACTTTTTTGGAACGCGTTTCAAATCCAATTTAGGCGGAAGTTAAATTTCATATATATTTTTGATGCTCTCCTAGGATGACTTTCCCGCGCATCGAGTACTCAACCACCCAAATTCCCACGCGAAATGCGAAACCACAAAGTCTAGGCGACGATTCATACTGAAACCTCCCTCATTTATGGCTTCAACCAACCCAAAATCAATGAGCTTACCGATCGTCTGCGAAAAATCCTTCAGTGGAGTAACCTCACAATTCTCCCTTTACTACTCCAAACGCTTCTAATCGCTGCAATCAGGCTAAAACGACAACTTCAAGATGAAAAGCGGGCGTGTTTGGACATCTGAGGAAACTGTAGCCGCTTGCAATGCGTATGTGTTGCGTCAAAGGACCCGCGAGCGGAAAATGGGAAGAAAAAAGGGGTGTTTGCGGTCCAGGTTCTCGCGCGATATACCCAACTCATGAAAGAAGTTAATGAGAGGAACCCAAGGTGCCTGTGTCCAGATAGCACTGGCGATGCGATTGTCCAAAGACATAGGAAGACAAGGTGCGAAGGAATAAAATTCGAGGGAATATTGTCTTCAATCAAGTTACTCGCAAAAATCTTGTCAAATACTTTTCTCGATATTCTAATTTTGCGCTCAAAAGATTTTTCCGGTTTTTCAGGACCTTTTTGTAATGTGCTCGGCCGAAAGGAATCCCTTAGCCAAAAGTATTTGCGCATGTAATGAAAATGAGATGACGCATAATCTCTCTGTATATTCGCAGACTTTCCTGGGTATGAACCTCCGTGGGGTCTCTTGTGAAATGCAATGATCGCGAGGGATGTCATCTGCATCCACCAGGCAACATCCGTGGCTTCTTCGTCATCGCAAATATCTTCCTTCTCGATGTTCATCAATAGCGCGAATTGCATTTTGCAGACTGCCGGTGACTAGGTGGAAGAAAATAGGCTGTAAATCATAATGATGTTAGATATTGTCGGGAATCGAAAGTACAAGTAGATGTTGAGAGAATTGACGGTGTTAAACGCTTACCTTTAGCTTTACCAATGAGGCAAAATCCGTAGAAAGCACCCAGTTGTGGATGGGGAAGCTTAATGGAGAACTCCTGCTGGTAAGTGCGCTTGGCTTTTAATAGATCCGACGATGAGGAGCCCTGTCGGGACGTGTTAGGGAAACGAGCGTAATGTTCTTCGGTTATCTCCAACAGCTGGGGGTTGGCAAAACTTTTTTTTGGTGATGTCCGCCGGCGTACCACTGCATTGCAGGAGTTTGGTAGTGGGGCATATCTGGATTGAATTGCATCATCCGCATCCCGATTGGAAATTCCCGGTGGGGTGCTTTGGCTTCCAAGAGAGTTACGTATGATTCGGCATTGGAAATTTTTCATCTTTTAATAGTGTCGAGCGAATTTTCGACAAGTGTCCTTTTTGGAGTCTGAAATTGAACACGGTTGGAGATGCTCTATGGGAATTCGGATGCCGAATACTCTGTGCCCCTCTGGATTCGGTGGCAAACACCGGCATGACTCGTTACGCAACGTCATCGCCGGCCGTATCGCCCGCGCAGCAGGCTTAGACGGCCAGTTGGAGGTCCCACTCCTCGTCCCAGGAACTGAACTACGGCCGCTGACATCCTTGTCCACCCACCGGTTGCCCCCGACGGCAACGCGGTCCGCCCATTGCCTGTGATGTCACCATCGTCTCTCCGTTCAAGGACAACGTAAGATCAAGGGCCACCCGCGAAATGGGCGGTGCCGCTGCCATCGCTCACCGCAACAAGGTTACAGACCTGGAGCGAAAACTTTCGCGGCGTCTGCCACCGCCCTCAGACAACCCGACCCAGGCCCCCAATTTCGAGTTCCAACCGCTGGCGTTTGATTCTCTGGGGTCACCTTCTCCTGCCACCTTCCTCTTCATAGAGGGTCTTCTGCCGCGTATCGCGGAGAAGTTCAGCACTCCTGTCGGAGTGATTCGCACGCGCGTGTTGAGCCGCATCAGTTGCACTATCTGGTCGTCAGTTGCGCAAGCTATTTTTTCGCGCATGTCGCTGCACGTGGACGACGTGGAACATCTTGTTAGCTCTTAGCAAGCAATATAGTCGGATCCTGCAGCGGACACTTGTTATACTAGTACGAATACTCTACAATAATTTGCTACAGACCAGGACCTGGCCGAAATTGAGCTGTGGCTACTACCTGTGGCTACTTTATTTCGCAAATTAGCATTCAGAAGAGTCCAAACTGGACCCGCTGATTGGCGGCAACATTGGTCATTGTCTCTATCATACCACTGGTCCATCGCACCTGAATGGATTCTACACTGCGTGCCGCTCCCAAGCCGAAATGCACAGTGTCCAATAAGCTCAGGCCTCCTGCATGAGCTCCTCGACCCCCAACCCTCCGTACCATCCTCTCTCTGTTCCTGTTCGGCATGACTACGATCGCTGTGACGAGGGCATTCAGCGCGGTGCAAGATCTACTTCTCTCGTTCCCAACACGCACATGCAGGAAATTTCGCATGGAGTTCAGATCCATCTCATTTCTCATGATTCGAAAAGTTCCCAGGTTCTCCTTTCTCCACCCTTGACCCTCAATGTAGTCAACCCTCCCATCACGATCTAAATCCACTGCCACAATGTTGTTCCCCCGCGTGCTCCTTGGTTTCCGAGTTTCCGGGTCTACACTTCGGAACCGTCTGCCATCCTCGTTCAACAGCAGAATGTCTGCACCTTCAAACGTTGCGATTATTAGGTCGACATATCCATCATTGTTGAAATCTGCTGCAGAAACCGCCATACTGTTCGTACCCTGTGGCAGCCCGACTCTTGTCGATACATCCACGTATCCCCTCCCCCCGTCATTCATAAGCAGCACATCGTCTGTATCTGGTACCGAAGGTGGACCACGCGGAGTAAGAATAAACGAGTCTGTCCTAGCAAGGTACAAATCCATGAAACCGTCATTATTGAAATCCAATTCCACTACAGCCGCGATCGACCTGCGCATGTCACGCCTCAGCACATCAGGCCACAACTCTTGTGTGACATCTTGGAAACCAAACGGAAACGCAATCCTAAAGATTTTTAACACCGAAAAATGGACTACCTCCATCACCCCGTCATTCTCTACGTCGGTTACAATTGCCCTCTCCTCGTTGATGTTCTCAATACCAGGAACGCGCCGCAATGTGTAGGTGCCCCATGTATTTTCGTATGCAAATTGGCGCAGCGTGGTGTTTGTGCCAAGGAGATTAAGAAATAAAACATCTGGACCGCCACCAGTTGTACGCCGTTCCAGCGATGAATTGGTTCTCAAGTTGAGAAAGAGAGATATCCGTCCACGCGTAGGTTCTTGTTGCAGCCCGACGCTGGTGGTAATATTTTGTATTGTGCGGTCACGGGATATCGAAAAGGACCTTGGGACACGTAGATTTGTGCCACGACCTCCCCCTAAAGAAATTACCATGATTCGCTCCATTGAGAAGGCCGTTCTCGGCGCCACCGTTACTCCATGGATGTCCGCTCGCAAGGAAAAGGGGTCACGTGTATAGGTCAAGTTGTCACTGTTGTTTGCAAAGTAAATACGCATTTCGCGGGCATTGTGATAAGTTAGAATGAGATCATAGTCGCCGTCACCGTCCAGGTCGGCGATTGTAGCGCCACCAAACTGCTCAGAGATGCTTTGCCTGATACCCAGCTCGACGGTACGGTCTCGGAATTGGACATCCTGGGAAGAAGGAAGCGGTAAGGTTAACGAGTTAGAGGGGGAGGGAGTCGGGGATGCAGAGGTTACTGGGGGAGAGGAGGATGGGGTGGGCTGTAAGTTTGAACTGGGGAGTGCGGTTGATGTAGATTGAGAGGGGGATGGCTGTGGAGAGTTTTCTGTAACGACGCCAGCAGGGGCGGGGGGCTGTTGAGGAGGTGAGGAGTCTCGACGTGCAGTAAGTAGGACGGTGACGAGAATGACGATAGCCAGCAATAAAAGGATGGAAACGATAGAGATGATGAGATACTTTCGAGAGGGGCGACGGGGCACATGTGGGTGTTCTGGAGGTTGCTTGGTGTTGTCGGCCCCTGGGGTCTTCCTAAACAACGGAGACAGGGTGAGGGTCGGGATGGACCACCATTCGGGTGAAGATACCGAGTCTGTTGCTGAAGTAGACATACGGGGATGTGTTACTTGTTGAATACATTAGCAGGGGTGCAGAGGCGCTGGTCCGAAAGTATTGCTCGGGGAACAGAAAGACTGATTTGGGAGGACGGTGCACAAGGAATTTTTGAATGGAAGAGGTTGAGGAAGGAGGTGGGTGGAAAGATTTACAAGTACCATGAGTAGGAGGGATTGGTGTTGTTATTGGGCACGGATAGTGACTAGGAAAAGTTTGGGGATTGCGGTGGTTACGAGAGGAATACAGCTGGTGTGGATCAGGAGAAACGGGTTGTTTTTGAAAATCATACTGGATGACCATGTTTCTGCAGTGGCGTGTGCTAGGATTGCTGCATGGTCGTCGGGCAGAAGGTATGGAAGGAGTAGTAGTGAAAAAGAGCAAACGAGGTTGTTGCCACCTGTGACACGGCTGCCAAAGGTAGAAAAGATGGTAAACAATCATGCAAGTGGGGGCCGCGGAAGTCTGGCTCTCTCGTAATGGTCACGTCGATTGGCTTTCAGCACAGTAATACAGTACTGAATAATGGAGAAGAGGGGCAGGTAGAGCGCCAGATGCTTTGATAAGGTAGGAGGCGTGTAGGCAAAAGGACAGGACAAAAACCGTGTTGGCAAGGCAAGGAAGAATTGCTGCAGCAAGGACCATTTCAAGCATGTTTGACTATGATAGTCCAAGTTTACAAGAGAGTGATGATTCAAGGCAAATGCGTTGCTGGTCGGCCAGAGTGAGTACGCTAGTGTAAAGGATTTTGCTGCATTTTTCGATGAATCTCCACAAATCGTAATACTGTACAGTAGATAATAATACAGTATTATAGAAAATTTCCATTTCATAAAATGTCCTGGTATTCGCAAGCACGTGCACTGTACGGAGCGGAGATATGATATAGTGACGTCCCCCTGTGTAGCCACCTTTTGTGCCAACTGCCAATATTTTTTGTTTGTGACAATATCTGCCGTAACGAAATGAAAATTGTTTGAAATAACGTTTATTGTAGAATCGCTACCAATAATTGGCCTTTTTGATGTCGACATTGACAGCTCACAGCCAAGCTTGTTCGAAATCGGTCGAGTTTGACCTTGTTTGGAATGAATAATATTACAATCAAAATCACTCTTGAAAAATGTTATCTATTGGGCTTTTCATTCGAGTGTAAAAACGTTTGGGAATGCAATATGGTACGGCACGTACCATCCTTTCTAAACAGTGTCGGATAAGAAAAAAGATTGAAAATTTAAGAGAAGTCCAGGCAGTCGAAAAAGTTTACAGCGCCAATTACTCTCCTGACTTTATACAATGCTGTTTACTGTACTGTTCTGAACACACTAAAAATTCCCCCACCTCGTTTTCTGTGATTCTAACAGTCGACAACAGGGGGATCTGTCGGTTGATTTAATATTTGAAAGATGTGGTCGGTCAACAACAGTGGCATGACTAAATTTTAACTAGTGTGCTGCTCGGTATTTTATTACTGCTCATCCGATATTTAATGCAGAAGATGGCGTCGTAGATATCTCAATGGGACAAGTTATGGGTAAATACGGTACTTTTGTTTATTTTACTACTACGATTTTCTGGGCGAGTGCACTGACTTAATTGGCCATGTAGTTGGGAACTAATCGAATGCACCAAGTGCATTACAGCACAATGCAGTTAAGTACAGTACTGTACAATGCTCCACAGCACTCTGATGCACCCCATGTTGTCCCATAATACAGTAACTGCAGGCAAAGGTACAGTACAGTACAGTACCTTCCCTCCCTTGCACGTATCAATGGATAAGACAGCTGCGAAGACATCACGTCTCAGGCAGACACAACAGTAATGGAGAGAAAATCGTCAAAAAAGGTCAGAGTTGCAAGCACAAGAAAAGAATAGTCAATACATTGTCCTGTGCAGTAAAGTCTAGCGTCCGGCTACTTGCGCTGTACTGCGGGAGAGTGGGCATTCCACCTGGTGTTTACTGTATAGCCCACGAAGGCTCTTTACCGCGCGGTATTAAACAAAATGTTCGATCGATCAGTTCAATAAGATTGCCCTACTGTAATAATCAAAAACCTGGTGTACAGTACAGTAGACCATTTAGCCTACTGTACTGTATAGTACAGTACAATACACAGTACGTACAGTATGGTACGGTACCATCGCCAGGCATTGTCCTTGGAGGAGGCCATTTCATCCTACAGCGTTAAACTTACGGGCTGCCCAGACCTCCCCACTCACCTCGATTTCATACGATTTCATGATGAAATTTTCATCCCAATTATCTCGCAGAAAATATACAGTACTGTACTCAAACTGAAGCGACAAGGGCGGCGGATCTGCCAACGACCCATGTCGTACATCAATTTTTCACTAGCTGCTCGAATGTTGTCGCGGGCCCATGGCACTCCACCTACACCGACCGACTCGTTTTCTCGTAACTGTAATGGTAGTTAAAGTACAGTAATGCATAGATCTTTGCTGTGGGTACGCTCGCGCACAAACCACACCAATGTTTCAATAGCAATACCCATAGTTGCAGGCAAACAACTCTCATGGACATCGTCAACCTGTACTGCGAGACAAGATTCGTTTGTATTCCATGTGAGTGGCAGTTTTCATGGGAATACTATCTCGCAGCATCAACAGCATGTCTAAAGCTGTAAATGTGCTTTGCATGCTACGTTTGGTCAACGATCTTAGTGCTTTGCCTGCAGGTTACCTACTTTTTGAAAGGTCTAAGTTCGGGGTCTTGTCGAGGAGAAATGACTGCAACATGTGTTACATCTTTACTACAACAATTTGTACCTATCTACACCAGCTTTTCTCAACTGGTGGTTCGCGAAAAAACTGGGCAATTTCCCGATGAAATTAATTTGCAACAGTATGATGACCGTTGAAATAAGGCATAGTAATCACTTTCTGCTATGATCTGTGTATCATACGGTACCTCAACAAGACAGGTCCTAAACTGAAAATCCTGGTGTGAGACTATCCACTCTTCGAGTGCTAGCAAACTTTCTCCTTGCAAACTTATCCTTCAAAAGGGCAGGATATTTTGTGTGGCAGCTCAAAGCAATGACTTGCCCTACGGAATTTTGGAATGGTTTTGGTACCCTGGCTAAACGGGCCTTAGAAGTACCTGTTGCGTGCAGATGAAATGGGGCAAATAGCCTGGTGTGATCTGAAGCACACTTTTCTCTTGACCATTTTCACTGCTTTAGAATTATACACTTACAGTAGTAAGACTCTGTAAATCCAGAGTTTTTTAGAACTGTAATCAACTGTTTATCACACCTCATTACTTAAATGCGTACAGTAAACCCGCCCACCGCGGCCCCGGGAAGTACAGTAGCCGCTCCACACTCTGCATCAGAAAGACGCCAAAATCCCACCCCTTTCTCTAATACAATTATCCGACTCTGAAATCTGTAATTTCTGAAAGAATACAATACCTTATCGCACCCTAATACGCTCATCCACTTGTTGGATCATTCGCAGGAAGGTTTCTCTTTGTACTTGGCACAATCTGTCGTGCACAGCTATGTCCCAGGCTTGATTTGACCGCAACGCGTCCCACAGTGGTTCACAAATCCCCAAAGTAGCTACGTCTGGTGATTTGTCACTCATACGGTGTAGGCGTGCTGCAAAGGATGGATACCTTTATCTTATGTCAGATTTTTCAAAACCAGGTGGCTGGTCGCCACCCTATGATAGAGCAGCACCCAAAATTAAGGCATCACCAGCGACCAGAATGCAGGCCCGAGGAGCTCGTAGGGTAACGGGCTTTTTGTTTTTTCTCTTTGTTGAATGCAAATTCATAGGACTAATCACCTTTGCACCATTCGCAGCAAACCAACAGCATGAACAGCATGAACCCCGCAGGTAATCCTTCAGCGTGGTTGTATTTCCGAATCAGCAACTTAAATCCCCTCACCCCCCTAAACGCTGCCAGATCCACCAATCATGCCAGCATGCTAGCATCATCTCTGCATAGAGGAAAGAGATGGTTGCGCCAATCCCCACATCAACAGTAGGAGGAAAGCCTCGGAGGCATATGCTTTTATAACTGTATTGCCTACAATTGTGCCCATACGGGCTATGGAGAGTCCGTGGAATGCTAAAAACGTTCTCTGGGTAGACATGCTGCGCAAGCCGTCTCCACAAATGCTGCATGCCATCTTGCAGGCTTTGAGCCACTTTTGCAGCCCCGAGTACCCCACGTTTAACATCAGCTAATTACTCCATTCTCACCGCTTAATTATGGCATATCGCCAGGTATACTTTGTGTGCTAATTTCAAATGCCGAAGTAAACAACCCTACCCCTTTCCAACCCTTGCTCATTTGTTATGAACGCACTTCGTGTAGTGTCTCAACACTACCGTCATAGACAGACTTTCGTTGCACATACCGCAACATTTGAAGCAATCCTCTGGTGTGCACGTATGCAGTGGTGCCCATTGACGGTTCATGACACGCAGTATACACATTTCTCAAGCTGCAGAACAACAGTCCAGCAAGGTTATCTGCAATTTCGTAGAGAGAATTTGTCATCCAGCATGAATCCAATCCCCAAAGGGATGATCCGTCAGGTGTCAAATCCTCTGAATTTTGAATTTATGACTCACTTGCGTTGGCATAGCGACAACAAAATTTGTTAAAGCCAACGAATCCATACATCTCAATAAAGAAACCCCCCTTTCTCCCCAATTTGTTATATAAAATTTAGCAAACTGATCATTCCATGAATTAATGCTCAACTGCTGTGGCCGTTTAACTGTTTCATACTCAATTTTTTAATGTACTGCTTATATAAAAAACACACACCAAGACTAATGAGAATCTTTTACTCTTTTTACTTATCTTGAGTGTATCGACATACTGTACTGTACATCTGTTGCGCGGAGGCAAATTAAAGTATTTGTGCAGTTTGAAATGATTCACGACTCATTCATTATCTGGAGTGTGCACTCACGAATAAATAAGTTGATCCATTGGTACACGTCTTCTACATGCTGTAGGACATCTTCCGAAAGTTCAGTGATATCCAACAAGTCTCGGTAGGTACGGTACTGACAAATCCATTGTCCAATGGTAGTACCAACAATAAAGTCGTTTCCTGAGATCAGGGTGATGTCAGAGGGCTGAGTTTGATGTCAACGTCGGTCTACCTCTAGAAACAATCCTGTGGGATATGCATGCGCCTCGTCCATTATGACTGTGGGTGAAACGCCAGCAACAACCTGGCTGTCTACTCAGCCCAAAGGAGGAAAAAAGGTCGGGTTCTTTAATATTTGGAAGATGTGGGCGGCTGTGTCCCAGTACGTATGTTCCGTCAGATAGCTGATATTCTTTTTGATATATACACTGTAACCTTCTCTAAAGGAGCGGCTCAAGACTAGCCATCAAGCATGCTGCGTTGGACATTACAGCACTTGCAGCGTGCCCTTGAGAGAGCACTGCTCGGACCTTTCCGTAGGTCTCCATCGCCCTCACAGCGACAACCCGGGCGATGTCGGTAAGCTCTGAGTAGGCATCCGGATGCCAGCCTCCTAGGGTAGAAATTGGGATAGGCACAAGCCGACTTCTGGTCGTGGTGGCAATGAAGGACTGATATCTTCTCCTCTTTGCGGATATTGCAGCGCTGAGCGAGGTGAGCGGGCTAAACATGCGCACTCTTCTGTTGGAGGGGGCTAGTGGGTTAGCGAATGTAACGTCGAAGAAATCTGTGCCTCCGTTGCTTCCTATCGCACGAATATCCGGTCTTGTGCGTTGGAGTCTCCATTCCGGGGCTCGACGGCTGGGTGGCGTGCTGCCTTTTGTGCAACCTACTCATCTGTACCTACGAGTCACAACCCGCACGGAGTTGTACCAACTACTAAGGGCCCGTCAGTACATTACCTGCCGTGACCAGACGCAGACTTTTAAAGAAAAGTTCAGCATCATACGTCATCACAAAAAGCGCGACAACGCTGTTGACGGGAAACCGGACTCTAATTTTTTTGATTAATACGTTCCGACGCTTCGAAGACCAGCCTGGAAGGTCCGAAGATTTTCTGAACACCGCTTCGGAGCGCAGTCTAAAGCGCCGTGCCCTCGCGCAATATGGATTTTCTATTTAAGATCTGGTACTCCTACGTACACAAATCTTGGTGGACTGTAATCCATTGCTCTCGGCCGAGTGCGTCGTTGAGTTTGGCTCACATTGTGCTTGTCAGGTACAATAGGTTGCTACCTCTCACTTAACTCCCAACTGCGACTGGTGCCAGTATCGATGAGAGCGGCTCGAAGAAACCGGAGCGTTTGCATGAGAATTGTCATGCTTTGTGCGGTTGACTCAGGTATGCGACCAGAGGCGCCCCTGCGGAGGAAACTCCCGAGCCCTCACGCAGACAATGTGACGTCGCTTAAAATCGTCCCAGGTGAGCCATCCCAGGCGCTCTTGTGAAGGAAACTTCCGATCCCTCATACAGAAAGTGTGATACCCCGTGTGGTCGACTCAGGGGAGCGACCCATGGCGCTCTTGCGAAGGAAACTTCCGAGCCCTTCTGCGGGAAGCATGATACCTGATGTGGTCGGCTCAGAGGAGGGGAATTTTTGGGTTATTTGAATGCATGGAAGATGTGGTCGGTTATATCCACGCGGCTACTGCGTTATGTGGGATAAGTCGTCGCTGATGGGTAACACTACAGTACATGACATGCTCAGAGGAGTGACCCACAGGGCTCTGGCGAAGGCGAACTTCCGAGCCTCATCACACACGGTGCGACTTATGTTGGTCACTCCAGGCAAGTGACCGTCGAGGCCTACGCGAGGGAAATGCTCGAGTCCGAGTGAAAACACTGCAATACGTCCAAAATTTTGCGAGTTAGAGCAACGTGAACAACAGACCCGATCCACACGCCTGTTTGGCAACGCAAGCATTGCAGCTCTACACTGTACAGTACACGCAAGTGACATTATCACCCGCACTGTAATGTACCGGGGATCCGATGGCGGGTTTAGCTTGCAGTGTCCGAAATACTAGAGATGCCGGGTGTACTGTACTGTACAGCGTGTGCCCAATAACACCCGACGGCGGTTGCACAGCGCGGAGTGCATTCAGATCGGATATATCTTCCAAGAGTAAAACACCCAAACCTTTCCCCCTTCAAATAGAGGCAAGCAACTGGTTGCTGATCCATGGACCTCATTCTCGTTGTTTTGCTCCAAGGGGAACTCACGCAGTCTCTCTGTCCACTTTCGTATCTCAGTGCACTTTCCTTCCCCCATATCCATGATCCTTTCTCCTTCCAGTCTCAGTAGCCGCGATCGTCCCTCTACAAACGTCAAGAAGAACTAGGACGAGTTACAGTCTGCTTGGCGCGAAGCAGCGTCGCAACGTCGGTCGCTACTAGTTTTGCAGTGATTACTGTCCCGCCAGAGCAAGTAGTGTTCTTGTGTTTGTGAAGCGACTTCATTGTGTCGAGCCATGCCTCTGGCACGGAGCGCGCGTCAACCACGCGCGGGGCTTCAGCGAAAAACGGTCCGTCAAACTATCGTGGAGACAATCGAAACCCCAAGACTAGAAGATTTGACTACTGCGGAATTTTTGAAATTCAAGAAAGCTTGTGAAATCTATCACCATAGGATCGCAGGAATAAATACTGATATGAATGTATATGTGCCGTTGACCACTTACAAAGACTCGATCAAAGCCTCTTTACTTCGCATGTTTGCACTGGGTGATTGGTGTGGGGTGTGGAGCGCACAGAAGGTTATCGATGGTTGAACTATTGGTTGATGCTTCCGGTAAAAAGGCAGAAGAATCAGACCAGGGTTTATATAGAAAAAGTCCTCAACACCAGCAGAGATAAATTGTAAGCTAACGGTACTGAATTCAAAGGTATTCTAGATAAGTAACCCTAAAGGTATCAAACTGCAAGGTTCTGAAGGCTCATGTAGCAGCCATCAGTGATAACACCAGAACTAAACATCATGGCAAAGTCCCATTGGTACAATTGGCAAGGATTCATAAAGTAGCTGCTGATTCGTGGGATCCGAAATATTTCGAGAACCACGCGAGATAGCTACGATGGCGCCATGTAATTGGCTTGGCACAAAGTGGTATGATCTTATGCTTTACACTGGTGCATGGGTACAGTGCACAAGTTGCAGTGATGTCTTCTTACAGTGTAAATACTTGGTACAGGTTACTGGAGGGATACTGTCAGAGTATTTGAGGTGATTTACCATATGGGAATAATCGTTACAGCTGGGTACCATTGCGCACGCCGGATGAAATTACGGAGCTGAATCTATAATTAATCATTGCAAAATACGCTGTTATACAGACTAAGGATTAAGATCTGGGATGCATTGGGCAAGAGATTCAAGAGCTCAGGTTATCACAACCGGAAAACCAAAGCTCTCTTTAAGTCCCGAGTTTGGGACCTAGCTATAGTCCTACGCTATTTGCAAATCTTAAAAAGCTGCGGCTACGATTTATTTGTGGGGAAGAACCCTAAACGGACTGAAAAGCATCTCATAAGTTGTTTGACTTATGGAACTTTACGCAACCGACTTTTAATGATACTGGAGCTAAAAAAGAGGAGTTTTTCAAGAACTACCAAGGTTTTGCTCAAGCAATGGCATAAGAGGCCTAGAAGCTTGACCAAATAGATGCATATTTAAAATACAGAGGTCCGTCGGCAAACATGGAATGCTCTTATAACGGTACGGTACGCAGTTCTATGCCAGAACTTTTACTCCAACACTTCATTCGGTCGGGGAGAACAGCCAATAAAAATCTTACCGTAGTGGGTCAAAAAGAAGTAACAGGAAAAACAAATGCACCAGAATAATTACAGAATGACTCTCATGGAACTGTAAAAAGGCGCAAATTTGCCCCTGATTACATAAATTATGATTATAGAGGGCTACATCTGGTGAAAGACTGGCCTAATACTTCTGATTCGAACAAAAAGCGGTTTACTGAAAAACATAAAATACGAAAAAAAGCGTTGCGTCGAATCAAAAAAGTCAATGAATTTTCGAGGAAGCAGGAGCTGGAAAACAATAGGACGGCTGATTTATCACTTATTCAAGCTTTTTTTGCAAGAGAGCAGTGGAGAGCGCTGTTCTTGCAGACCAAGATTCAGAAGTCAACGTTATGCCTTCTTCATTGTTGAAAGACATCGTTCAAGCCCATACTGCTCTGGAAGTGAGAGAGCTTCAAGAATATCAGGTATTCAACAATGAGCTCATCGGATCGAGGGATATGCAGTGTCGCTAAGAGCTCACATCATACATTAAGCTACGGTTAAGAAATAGAACTAACATTTTGCTTCGGAACGTGAAGTGGGTGGTATCAGACGAAGAAGTGCAGTACGTTTTTATAGGTCGTCCTGTTCTCTACGCACTCGGTCTGAACAATCGAATTATGCTCGCTGCAGCTTCGGACAGGTTCAATGGCGTAGTTGATGTACTGGAAGCATGAAGAAGTAATGGCTCCCAGGATACACCGATGGCAGGCTCCTATTCAGCCATCCACGCTATACCCGCCGCCAGAGAATTTGATATCGGAAGTACATACCACAGCCAACGTTGGGTAGAGGAAGACTATTTGGAAGGCAGTATGATGTGTGTGGACTTTGGCAAATACTCAACCGAAGAGCTCCAGAAAGTGATAAACGCCATGATAGGAAATGCTAGAAAAGCAGTACCCAGCGAGGAGGGCACAGCGCGCGTAAAAACGTTCTGGACAAATACCCATTTTTCGACCTCGGTTGGGCAAATCCCTACCAGCCGACTCAAAAACAATAAGGGTACGACTAAAGCCTGGGTCAAGACCGGCAAGAGTGAAGTGTCGTTGGTACTCATCCGAACAGCGTGAGCTACTCACAAAGTACAAGGAGCAGCTGAAAAAATTTGATTTCTTTGAGTAGAAGGCCACAGAAGAATGGAAAGAAGTCACTCTTCTCGTACCAAAGCTCAGATAAAATGCGAAATTCAGGATGAAAGGGTACTAGCGTCCGACTATTGCTACAAATATCAAGGAGTCATCGACATTTCCGAACCTTGACAGCGAAGTCTCAAACTTAAAGGAAAGAAAGTGATTTTTTTCTATTAACTTTGTATCAGGCTACTGGCAGCCTCCTTTACACCCTGACTGTTACAATTCTCGCGGCATTATTAATCCGTCGGGAGTTTACATGTCGAAGCGTGTTCTGCATGATATTTCAAATACGACTGCGTCTTTTCAGAGATCTATTGAACCATTATTCTCGAAGATAAGATCAAATGTGAAAGTATGGATTGAAGACTTCAGTCTGCATGCGACGTCTGAAGACATTCTCCTGGACACCCTGGAGTAGTTTCTCTCCGTTCGTCAAGACGAAAGGCTATAGATATCGGCAAAGAAAAGCATAATCTTCTCAAAGCAACGCAATTGGTGTGGAAGGATCATCTCGTGCGACGGATAGACAATGAAAAAAAAGTAAGATTTCCAGTTTGCAAGAAAAGAAATGCCCCTCTACCGCTGCCGAGCTGGCTCAATTTGTGCACTGCTGTAGATGGATGTCATTTTCCATCCTTAGCTTTTCACAAAAAGTTATAAGGCTTCATGATATCCTTAAGAAAGCCTATTCAAAGTCTTGGAAACGCACGTCACGCTAGATCAAGAAAATTGCGCTTCGAAACCTTTCTTGGGAGCCGGAACCAGAAAAGACTTTCTCTCAACTTCAAGACAGCCTTCAAAACGCCTTTAGTCTATCATATCCTGGCCAAGAAAAGACAATTTGTATTTTCGCAGATGCTTCCGAACAGTTTTGGTCAGGTGTCGTACGAGCTGTCCGGAGAAGGTTCTGAAAATACTTCCGAATAAGCAGAGGTATGAAACCTTCGCATTTATTTGATCCTGGTTCAAGGGGCATTACTGAAATGGTCCAAAGTCGAAAAAGAGGCATTTGCAATCTTCGAAACATTCAAAAGGTATAATATTTGCTACTTTGCCACAAACGTATTCATTTTTTTACAGGTCACCGTAATCTCTTGTTTTTTTCGCCCATTTAGCGCTTGAGCAGTCTTTGGGCCGGCGCATAGTTTCGAAGGACCAAACATGGGCTTAGTATCTGTCAAAGTTCAAGTAAGTCTTCTCGCACCTTCACAGGGAGGATAATGTGTTCGCGGACACGCGAGGGTTGAAAGGGTATCGAAGCTACACATACATGATTTACAGCATTGTAATGCAGAAAGCATTGCAGCTGGTTAGATGTGTAGATTTAATCACATGGACAGACCTCGAGTTCATCCGTTTATACAAACAAGACAATCAACTGGTTGAATAATTGTCATACGACCCCAAGCATCGTCTCTGAAAGAAGGACGCCAAGATTAGGATCCTAGAAGGAGACAAGGAACTACATTTGAAGATCATGGTTTTTTATCATGCATTGGTCATCGTTCATCGAGGAACAGAAGAGACGAAAAGCATTGTTCTCAATGGTGTTCTTCTATCGGCAAGGACGTAGACGCGCTACCCGGACTGCTATCACTGCATAGTAACTCGAGTAGGAAAGATATTTATAAGGCCATTTGGTCACGCGTTTCATGAATCTCGCACCAATGAATTGGTATACGCCGATTTACTGTACATGGGACCAGTAAGTGATGACAAACGACACATTCTTATTATTAGCGATGAATTTTCTTCTTACTTATGGTTATGGGAAACATCCAACGCAACCACTGAAGCCGGTTGCCGAGGCTATTTGTGTGTGGATAGGAGTATTTGGATGTTTCGATTGGTTGGTGAGTGATCAGGGCTCTCACATAAAGAAAGTATCAATGCAGAACTAATTCTTTTCACACCATGCATCATTTCAGGACAATGTACTTCCTATCGTATAATAGATTGTTAGAAAGAGTGTTCAGGGAAGTCTGAAGGCTTAAAAGCTCCCCTTAATTATTGGAAACTCTCTGCCAAAGATTAGCTTGCTGTAACCGGGGCCGTGTAAAGCGTCATTACAAATGTACCATCGAAGCGCCTTGGGCTGCGGGATGATACACTACCTGGAATTTTTTGGACACCAATAGAAATACTCATAGGGCACGTTACGAGTAGACCACTCTTGAGAGCCTTACCACTAACTCAATACCCGGAAGCCCTATCTGAAAACGAATATGAGGTACGCGGGCTCTTCTGCATCACCTAAATACAAGAAAAAGCTACAAAATATGGACCGAGAAGTGGACAAGCGCGCTGTGAAAATTCGTGAGCGGTAAAGCGAGCGTGGCAACTACCGCACAAATGTGCACAACGCTCACTTTCTACGTGGATACTTTGTCCTGGTGAGACGTGTCATGAGCGTTAGGCGCAACCTGAGTCTCATCTAGCAAGGCCCGCGTGGTGTTACTGAGGTTTACTCGGAATGGGTATGCGAACTACAAAACGTTATCAAAAATAAGCGCGAGAGTGTTCATTCAAGACCCCTACTTATTTATCGGGCATTAATGGACGGAAAGATGGTTCAAACTTCCCTGATTGAAATGACAGAGCACTTCGAAGCAGAATATAAGATATTAGAGAAGTTTCGTAACATATGCGAAGTCGACGATCCAATACAAATTCTTGTCGACTGGAAAGGACTACCAGATGAATGGGATTAGACTTGGGAGCCATTATTAGTCTTCGAAGACCAACCTGAACGTTTGGAAGATTTCGTAAATGCCGCTTCGAATCGCAGTCTAAAGTGCCGTGAACTCGCTCAATGTGGATTTTATATTTAAGATCTGGTACTCCTTCGTACAAAAGCGACTGTAATCTCTTGCGCTCGGCCACGGAGTGCGTTGGTGAGTTTGGCTCTCATTATGCTCGTCAGGTAAAATAGGTGACTACCTCACACTTTACTCCCAACTGCGACTGGTGCCAGTGTCGATAAGGGCGGCTCGAAGAAACCGGAGCGTTTGCATGAGAATTGTCATGCTTTGTGCGGTTGAGTCAGGTATGCGACCAGAGGCGCCCCTGCGGAGGAAGCTCTCGAGATCTCACGCAGACAATGTGATACCGCTTAAGATCGTCCCAAGTGGGCGACTCTAAGCGCTCTTGAGGGCTCGGAAGCTTCCTTCTTGAAGTATCAGAAGTTTCCTTCGCAATAGAGCCATGGATCGCTGTTATGTAATTACTTTTTGTTGCCTCTGCTGACAGATTAAAGCTAACAAAGAGGCTCGCAAACGTCTTTTACGGTAGTTTTGGTTACAACCTAGAACTTGATCGTCACGATTATGCACTGTACAGTGCTGTAAGCTTGAGCTGATCTTGTTTAGATCAACTCAAGCAGGTTTGGTGTTAGGGTCCCACCGTCGTGTACATGGCTTCTGGAAACTTCCTTCGATCGTCCTGAAGCACCAATCGACCCGCCTCGAAGTCTATACAAGCCCCGGTCTCCCTCCATGTTCTGTCTGTGTAAAGTCTCTCACCACGTTCTCTCCTCTCAACTCTCTTCCTTGGTCCCTCACTCCTTCTCTCTCTCACTCTCTCACTCTCTCTTCCACTCTCCCTCTTTCTTTCTCTCCTGCTATTTCTACCTCGATCAATCACCTCCTTCCCTCTATCAGTCGCTCCCCTGAGTCTATGATACCGGGTATCACACTTTCTGTGTAAGGGCTCGGAATTTTCCTTCCGAAGTTCGCCGGAGATCGCCCACCTGGGACGATTTAAGCGATATTACACTGTCTGCGTGTGAGCTCGGGAGCTTCCGCCGTAGGGGCGCCTCTGATCGCATACCAGAGTAAACCGCAAAAGCATGACAATTCTGATGCCAAAGCTCCATTCTCCAAGCAGCCCTCATCGACACTGGCACCAGTTTCAGTCGGGAGTAAATTGCGAGGTAGCAACCTATTGTACTTGTCGAGCACAATGCGAAACAAACGCACCGACACAATCTGTGGCCGAGCGCAAAAGATTACATGCTCTGCAGTGCCCCAATCATAACAGATGATCACCACTTCAGCTATTGTAATCACATAAGTGCGTTTCGATGATAGGTTTTGTCGTGCCAACCGATTGGCAAAAAACTTATGAGCTGATTTTGGCCGCACATATTCTAGTGGGTGAAATGTGGGGTGATTTAATATTTGAAAGATATGGTCGGTTGAGCCCCGGAAAATCCTACAGGGTGACCAGTAGCACCTCTTAATTTTCCGTAGAATTCCGGCTCAAGGCCGCCCAGTAGACAAGCTGCGTTGGACATTGCGGCCGCGACAGCGTGATATTTTAGTCGACCAAGGGATTGGAAAACGGGGAAGTGACCATCGTCACACAGAAGAACTGCATTGCTGAAGCACCCCATCAACCAATAACAACTTCACTGACTAATCCACTCATCCTCCCACCTTACAATAAACTTGAATAACCGCTGCCAATCCCTCACCATCAAGAAATTAGCGGGGACATTAGACCGCAATAACAGCCTTTTTACATTGCAGGATGGATGTACTGTGAGCAATTACTACTTTGGAAGCTTTTAGCAGGAGATGTCTGAGGAAAATATCTTGCCAAATTTCACTGGAGGCTGAGGAGAATTATGCAGGCTCGGAGCGAAAGGAAGGCTAGGTTGACTCGTAGGAAAACAAGTGAAAGGGGTGAATTGATGAAGTGAACGTGGAACGCGCGGGTGAATGCCAACCAGTACCGTGTTTCACAGTCAAAGGCAATTTAGTACTGGTTCCTGCGATATCTGATCTGGCATTTGAGCATAATTCTTTTGCTTGCTTTTCTAGGAGAGGTGGCCAGATATCCTCTTCCTAGAAAGTCTGAAAGGATTTTTCTTCTTGTTTATGGCAAGTACTTTTACTAGTGGAAAATTTAGGGCTCCAATAGGTTGTTTTTCACTACCCATGTTATGAAGCTTTTAGTTCGGCGAAAATTGGCCATGTAAATACAGGAATGTGTTGATTTACTTCAAGAATTGAGAAAAATCTAATTGAATCTTGAATTTACATCTTTGTCCTTTCTTCAATTATAAGTAATGGTATTCTACCTCTCGCGCCGATATTCGAGAGAGTATCTTGAGTTTGAAACATTTTAGAGCTTCTCTCAGAGACTTCGAATTAAGGTTTTTGGTTGTTATTTGCTTTCGACATTCCAAATCCGTCATCAATGTACCTTCTTTGTAACGTACCTTTGGTCCATACCACATACGGTTTTTTTGAGGATGTAAAATAATATTTATTTGTAAAATTAGAGAATTATGATGAGGTTTTCGGAATACCTGTTATTTGTTTGAATGTTTTACCCTTGTAGATCACATAAATCTTTCTACTATCTACTTCGCAGCTTTGGGCGTAAATTTTATATCTTTTCTTGAAATTGCTCAAAAATTATTTCGTAATGACTGCGAGTGGGTGATGAGATTGCATTTTCTTTGTTATAGCGATCGCCATCAAACCTGAACATAAACGCATGATGTAGTTATGCGAGCGATGTGAATTTCTCGCGCAAAAGGGCTAGTAATTCTTTTTGCTATTCTAGGTATCTTTGCGGCCAGGTTATTTCGTTCATGTGTGATTTATCGAAAAAATATGCCCAGAAAGAACTATTTTCGTATTGTATTTGGTCTTTTCGTAATGAATATCTTGTTTTTTCTCGGCATTATTTACAATGCAAACTTTTTTGGTTGTTTTTCTGCAATAGAAAAATAAGAAATAGGTCTTCGTTTCGATATATGCAATTCTATCATCAAGTTGGCGGTTTATTTTTGAATTTCTCTAGTTCCATTTTTCCTATATCTAGCAAAATTACAGTTTACTGTTAATGAAATAGTTTTAGACTTCTGTTAAAAATTAGCCCAGTCTCTCGCTAATATACTGTACATACCAGACGATTCTAAATTAGTTCTCGTCTATTTGCTTAGAGTTCAGCTGTTTTCGAGGCTATCAATAGGATAATTCTTAACATTAATTGAAAGCCTCACATGTTATAGAGAGGCTTCTCTATAAATGTAATAGAAAAATGCCAAGGATGGAAATTCTTCCACAAGTTGCGAGATTTTTTTTGGTGATTCCAATATATTTATTGTAATTGACGTTTTCTAGGACGTCTCAGCGTATATTTAATTTCTCTTTTCAGGATCGTTTTAATTCACACAACGCTTCAAGCGGAGACTTTGAATAACCCATTCACTTGGAGTTGAATTTTCAAAGATTTTGCATGGGGTTTGCAATGCTTTGGTTACCGTTTTCATCTTTTCTGGATTTTCCGTTTGGTTCTGCTCTCAAATTTACCAAATTTAAGAGTTCATTTGGATATTTATCTTGAAATGGTTTTAAGTAAACTATTTTTGTCCATGTGATATACTATTGCTCAGTTTCTGGTATTGGGGAACTACTAGATAAAACTTATGGGAATCCAAAACTTCCGTTTAAGCTGAGGAAATTAGATAATTTAAGATACCATTGAAATTGAAAGCTCTTTTTATGAGTAAATTGGAAGCAAAATTCAAAATTAAGAAGCTTGTAGGTCACATTCCGCCACAGAGTAAAATGTGGAATAACCCTGACGAAATTCATATTCATTTCATCTGCGAGTGAATTGAGGCTTTGAATCCCAGGCATACTTATCTCGAATAGTGATAATCGGAAAAACTTAGAAGAGGAAAAATTTGTGTTATTTTCAAATGCTGTTGACAAATATTACTGAAAGTTGCGTCTCGAAGCCTTGGTTTTGGATCATTTTGAAGCAATTCAAAACATATCATCCCTGTGTTCAATTACGTCTATTTTTACATACTCGTGCATTTTTGTTACAGATTTAAAATAATTACCTTTCAATTTACGGTTATTATGCATATAGTTTATAGATTTGGCTGCGGGGTAACCTGTATACATCGGGTTTCTCCAAAATTTGAGAATCAAACCACCATTTTTGTACTGATTAAGGTAAATATTATTGGCTCCGTGTATATGCAGTCGGGGGGGCTTTGGCGTGTTTTGGTCTGAGATTATTTAGCTCAGCTCCGGATCTAAATTTAGTATGCTTTGTAATTGAATTAATTAGTTAACAATTAATCATTAACAAAAACCACACGCAAATAATACAGTAGAGATATAAATAGAAGTTTTTCATTTAAATAAACCTTAAAAAGTACCGTAATGGATTAAAAGTCAACATAATTTTTACACATGATGCCCTTGTCCACTTTTTTAGGTCAGTAGCCTCACCAAAAGTGAAATTAATGTTTCATAGGTGCAAATGGTTATGTGAACTGGCTAAAAAGAGCAAAGTGACATTAAAAATGGCTTTTTTCCTAATTTTATGTTGGTATTACCACGGAGTGGAGTACTAAACGTATTTATTTGAGTCTCTGTCCTTTTTTATATTCATGAATGCAAATTGATCAGAAATAGTATTTCTTTCACCTGGATGCAACTTTGACAAATAACTGAATGAACGCTACAGAATTTATTTTTGAATTATTTTAATGAGCTTACGTAGTAACAGAGTAAAGGTTGTGGACAAAAAATTTCGGGAAGAGATAAACTGAAGAAGGTACGCAATTATACATCAGTTGCTCCTACACTATGTTCGTTCAGACTGCAAATTTTTCTGTTTCTTCATCTACTTTGTTGTTGAGACACGTGAAACATCCTCCATTAGTACAAAATATGTTTTACGTCGGCCTCCACAAAATTACTTCTTTCAGAGATCTCTTTTGATAAATTTTGTCAACAATAGTCTATATGAACTTATGGAATTACGCTTTCCGGCCAAAATGAGCAACACCTATTAGGTAAGGGAAAAGGTTCCAACAACCTCTGGACTCAAGTCTTCTAAATTAGACCTGTCACGAGAAAAGTCCATAAATAAGTATAGTCTCTTACATGCAAATGTCATGTTGAATATTATGGGAAGGGATAAATTGTGGCATTTTCCGCGTAATGAACAGATTCATTACAATTTGCGCCACGTTCGATTCTGCGTGTCCATTCAAGCGGAAAAATTTGACGACGTGTATCAAGTGACTTATTCGTGCGAGCTCACGACAGCTGTTGAATCAAAGACTCAGAAATATTGGCAAAGATTTAAAGATGAATCGAATACCGATGAGACTCTCAAAAGTCAAAAGCAAAGTATTCGTTAATACGTTCAGAGAGCGTGCATTATGTGTTATAATGACAGTAACAGGACAGTAAAAGAGATAATAGCCAAGACAGAAGCATGATTCAGCCTTTATAATAGCTCTAGCATAGTTAGTGAAATGTATGAGATCGTTTTAATCAGTTTGATATGCGTTCGAAACCCAATAATTTATAACCTTAAAGTAATTTTATTGTACCATTCAAGAATTCGAACGATTCAAGCCCAGATTTATAATTTAATGGTACCCTAAAGCTAAAGGGAATGACATAGTAGGTCAGAGGGGTCCTTCACCAATCAAATAACCTTGTGAATAACGTTTTGACTGTGCGTCTACTCTATGTACCGTTCTTGATAATCAAGGAAATTATAAATATTACTTCTAATCTTTTTTTAGCACCGCAATGCAATAAAATATGACTACAAGCTTCCGTTAATAGTCAAAGGATATGCAGAAGCTATTAAAGTAAGGTAAAATCAAGTTTGGCGGTTACATAAAATGGACTTACCTCTTCGCTTCTCTACTATTCTGACATGGAAAAAATAATACGTTATATTTCTGATATAAGTGCGCAATTTTGAGAATCCCTCACGGCGTTCGAGCTCCCTAGATTACGATAAAACCATACCTTGAATCAGTTAATTGAGATAAAGTCCGCAATGGTCCCTTCAATCGGAGTAAAAAGAAGTGCAAGTAATGAAATATGGTAGTAAATATGGCATTTATGACACCTCTTCATCTTATCTTACTTCTCTCAAAAAATCGCCGTTCTATCTCTTAATCATCCATTAGATCGACTAAGGTAGGCCGAATATGTGTTACACGAAATATAATGTGTAGTGGAAGTCCAATAAGATTCATTATTACCTCCTTACAAAATTTTACAAACGCAGTTCTCAAAATTGAGTTTCTCGTATAAAAGTTGAGATAAAACCAACTTAAGTTTGTCTCCAATTTTTTTTGCTATTCAGGAAACTGTTGGGTGAAAAAGTGCTTACTATTCACGATAATAATAGATTAGAGATAAAAAATGAGTTGAATCACTTAGAATTACTGAGATTAGACGCTTCAATTAGTACAGAATATAGTTCTTGGTGTAATTAATTTCTTTCAAATTTTATACGAAATCATTTTTAGTCTAGGAAAATGTTCATTTTGAAAGAAAAATTTCCTCAACGATGAATAAACATAAATTTTAACTATTTTCGGATGTTGAGAGACAATAATAAGGTCATTTTGAACTCTTGTGATGGTTAAATTTCATAAAAGTCCAAGCTTTGACTCAAAATTCCGCACTAAAGTCATATTCACCTATTTCGGTCCTCGAAAGTACACCTATATACGAAAAATAAAAGTAATGCGAGAAATTTTGCTACTTAACGCGATATAAAAGAAAATTCTGGTTTGAATAGTTTTTGACAATTCTGAATTATTTTGGTGAAATATTACGAACAAATCTATTAGCGTTTAGATGCATTACGGGGGGAGGTTTCTTAACCTCAGCAACGTGAACCTACCGTAAATTAATTTTAAATGAAAATCTGGTAGTTTGGAAGCTTTATCTCTTTTTTTCAGGCATTGTGAAATGGAAACAACCTCTGCTAATTTGTACAAAATACAGAGGAATAAAATTGCGGTATAAAATTGTGTTTTTGGCATTCTAGGGTCATATAATTGTACAGGAGGGCTGATTTGTATAATTTCTGTCACTTTTTGAAACTTCTTGGTTGCACTGCAAAAATATGGATATGTCTGTAAATTTCAAAATTTTTTTCAGTTGCATCAAAAAATATCGATGATGACCTGAAATAAGACTTATAAATGTCCCCGATTTTCGCATATGAGCACACTACTTTTTTTCCAGGTATAGAGAATTATTACCCATTTTACGTGAAATTCTGCTACATCACACAGCTTTGAATGAAGTTTAAAGCAGCCAAAAGGATTTCGTTAACACAGATTTACTTTTTTAATCAAATCAGTTACTGAAGGGGGTAAAATTCGTATGTGATCAAGGCAGTGTGAAGTTCAACTGTACACGGTTACAGTCTCATCGAAGAGCTTTTTCACACTGATCGACACACTGCAACTCGTTTTACAGACTCAAATCTATCTAAAAATGAAATTTTGAGATCTGTTAAAGATGCAAGATCGCAAAAAATCGGCAATCCTCTCAGCGATAGATCCGCGACGCTGGTAACTAGAATTTTTCAGCGTTCCAAATTTAGAACATCGCTTTAAGTTAACTCTTCTGTTCGCAGCATTTGAGTGCAAAATAATGTTCTTGTGTTTAAATATCAATTAGCGATTTTGATAGTAGTTTTGGAAGAAACGGCTATCAGAAATCTTCAGCTCTTTTACATGTTCCAGATTGATAAAACTAATTTACATGGATTTCGATTGAATTTGCTCCTTATTTCATGAATTTACTTAAAGAATCGGGTGCTCACGTAATAATTTAGCTCTGAAAGGCAAATAGGTAGTTGAGAAAGCTTCGAAAAACAAAAGGCGAACGATAAAGAAGAAAGATGAAGATTGAAAATTTTCTTGAAGTGGATGCTCAACTGACCAGACTTCGGAAGGGTCGGGGGTCATCGACCTGAATAAACGAAAATACAACTACTCATAAACGTTTCTGGACGAGATGGATTCGATCAAATCGATGTTTCTAGAACTTGATCAAATCATCATTACAGTTTAAACCAAAATTTTGACAATAGTGAAGGAAATCGAACAGCAGTGTGTTTTATCAAATTTTCGTCACAGTGTGACGCATTTCCATATTATCCATCAAATCCAAGTTAAATAAAATCCAATTCAAATCTATTCACACCAGATCACATCTACTCCATGTCCGGCATATCCCTCTCAAGATCTCACATCAAATCAATACATTTTCATACGACTGAGATGGTACTGAAACCCTCGTCAACAAGCTCATTAACACCTTATTAACGTAATTTAATTACTTGCGGTGTGGGGAGATTCGAAGTTACTCGCAGGCAAAAGTCGTGGAATGCTACATTCTAGGGTAATGGGACACGAGCGTTGCTTGCACAGATTCACAGAAGTCCATGAACGGGTGTGTAATTTTGCGCACAACCACCGCACAGTGCGCTATAGTGTCCAGTAGTGTACCTAGTATCCAGCGGTAAATTCGATAGATTTTCGTGTGTGTTGCACGCCCGATTTAGATTAGCCCTAGCTCTATATTAGGCTCAGGAGTAGATCCCCCGCGGTCGCCTGTAGGCATCTAGTGGGGAGAACTAGGATTGTAAATAAACCGTGGCCTGTTCAGAAAAGTTTGAAGTGGAGCCAAGTCATAATTCCAAATCGCATTGGTAGTTGAACACACCTACTGCGTCTTGCGTTTGCAGTTGATATCCCTTCGCCCTTACTTTTTTTTCGTCTCGGGACTTGCCCGTCCCCCTTTTCCCTGTCCCTTTTCGGAATTTAGTAGTAGTCCGGTTGTAATCCTGTTTCCATTTTATCTGCTGTTTAATCCACGGTTTAGTGCATTGAGATAACTCCTCTGGTTGACTTAAATCTAGGAAAGCGTGCAGTTTAGCGTCGATGACGCAATAATATATGGTGCCCGCTCCGATTTGTTGCGACAAGCAGTAAGGGAGATGGTTATTGTTGTTAAAGCTTAGATTATCAGCGCTGTTGAGTTATCAAGTAGCGAAAAGTTATTTTGATTACAATGCATTGTACTTAGCTCCAGAAAAAGGATTTTACACAATGAGGATTTCAGAATTGTCGTGTAAATGGTAAATTCTAGGCAAGAGCCCCTTTTTACGAATTTTAGTCTGTTTAGGGTCTTCAAAGTCCGTATTTTGATCACCATGGTCCATGCCTGCAGATTTATTGAAATTTTGATGGGCTTCAAAGCTTATCACGAAATCTTTCTCATATCTGTGCATGAGATTGGGCACCAAAATCTGACGGTAATAAATTGCAGTCCCCATACACTGTGCTACCGTTCCATCCGCAACTTCTATCTTTCTTTTAGTTGGAATGATGCTCAGACCAACACATGTCACCAAAGTTTCTCAAATAAGATCTGGTATAGCTCTGGAAGCAACTTGAACCTATTTTTTGATCCCAATGATAGTAGAAACCTAAAGAAGTCTTGGCGGAGTCAAGGCTGAGCTCAGAAACAATTCTTTATCCGTCGTGGACTTAGTAGTTCTGATGGTCTTCTTGCACTCTTCTCTCTCATTCTCTGCGCCTCTTCTTAATAATTGGCCAAAATTCATTCCCACTGACACAATCTCTGCCACCAGATTGTACTTACTCACATATACTTTTACAGATTTAGGGATACTTTTGACTTTCTTTGGGATTTTAAAGTTTTTGAACAGGGAAATCTCAACTTTTAGAACAAATTGGTCTTATCTTTTCGTCTGGAGAAGTTCAGGTGCTTGGATATGCCCAATAATTCTGGTTCCTAAACTTTGTTTCTTTAATGTAATTTTTCCCTTTAAGTACCTTTTTGAAATATTAACTTGGTTTATTTAGTCGGCTATACATACGGTTCTGGATCTGCTCAGTTTTCATCTTTCTTTTTCCCATAAATTGCATTTCCAATCACGATTCGATTTCTGTGTCCAAGATAGATTCCCCCATTCTATCTTAGGCCAGCAGTTTCTCACATGATGAACATGGTGATAGCACTTTCCACGATGAGTACTCTGGTTTGAATTGTCATGGAAATTTGTTGTTTATTTTCCAGGCTTATGACAATAGAAGCAGAATTTTGCCGCCCTCAGGACCAGTGTGGATTATTTATGGTAGTGGGAGTTATGCTCTCTAATTGCGATTTTTTCATCAAGTCGATACCCAAACAGGTTTCGAGTCGTTTTTTCAAATTTTGGACATATTTTCACGCCTTTTAACGCTGCTGAGCTGATGGATAGCCTTTGATAATTCTTCCCAGGATTATTTAGAGACATATACATACGGTCATTCTCCGGTTCCACCCAGCGACAAAACTGTCCCCTAAGTCCTAACGAACTCAACAATGCTACTATCCAAATCATTAAAATTGTAATTGACAATAACGAGGAGTAAATCGGAGAACAGATCTTCCTCTATTGATTTCTTGTGCAGCATTTCATACAAGTCCTGTTAGTTAAACCCATTCATTTTGTAAAACCCACACAAGTAAACCAACTATATTTACAGTCAACTGATTTTACGCGAGCCTTATTGTCTGTGTGGATCATGTCATTTGGTTCTATCTCCTTAGCAGACTACTTGACAAGCAACTCACATACTTCAAATAAATGGCGACCATTCCTATTTGGGGACCAGCCATCGATAAACTTTGCTTGATATTTTCTCTTCGTATCACCAGGAAGATAGAAAAAGATACTTGCGGCCTTCTCTTCATCGCTCCTTTCCCGTACTAAAAAATTAAGACATGTATAACAGAGTTCTTCAAAGCTATCATTCTTGACTCTTATAAACGATAAAAGAACAGAATTAAGATCCATGGTAGCAAAAATATTTTAAAATATCAAACTGAAGGTGTCCCTAATACTTCATATATAGAATGGGTGCACAAACCTCTACAAGAGTACTAAATGATAATAATAGCTAGGCGAGGATCAGATTTAGAAACCAGTTATCCCAATACAAAGGTGTTACAAGCAAAACAATTGTCACTGTGATATATTTTTTGGAACAAAAAGAGGCGGATAAAAACGCAAGGTAAAGGCACGAGAAATAAGTCTAGAAGGGACAGGATCTACCATCCATTCGCAATGAATAGCGTAAACGAAACTCTCATTAAACCATTAGTTGAATTTCATCTTCGCAACTATTTGGGTATTCATATATTCATATGAAGTTTCCCCTCAAGTTGCATGACCTCTCCTCGAGAAGTGGTTTAATTAGCTCATGCGGACTTTTTGGTTAACTCTTAAGTCTCAAAAACACATACTACAAACCATAAATGCGTTCAAGATAATCTTATGGACGAGGAAGACTAACAGTAAATACACTCAGGATAAATACCTAGACCTACTTCTCAGATCAAATATACTCCTAAAATCTCTATCTCGAGTTCAAAACTAACCAATTACTGAAAAGTGTCCGCGTCTTTCATAAAATATTTTCAAACTAACCCGAACTGCCCAAGATCATAGACATACTCCGAAGAGATATATATAGATCTTAAAATCAGACCTCATAATTTTCGAACTCCTCCTCATACTGAGTTGGACGAGACTACGATCATAACATCACTATCCTCTCCGTTCCCCACACTGAATTCCCCCCGGTTTTACAAGAATTTATCCCAACGTATTATAAGTCCTCCTCATTTTCGGATCTCTAAACAACCACCTCAGCCTCTTCCACCCCCTGCAATTACTCTGCTTCCTCTACCTCCTCCATAAATTTATGACGAACTCATTGCTAAAAGCGTTCCAGTTTCATACTTCTGCGGTACTCCTTGTAGTCTGTTGGCACATTAACTATCAAATCCGGGCGGTTTTTACGCGAAGGTCTGGTTGATTTTTTGATGTTGAGGGGCGGTCGAAGGTAGGCCATGTTAATGGAAAATTAAGGGAGGGTGCAGGTAAGCTGATAGAGAGGTTCATGGTAGTTTAATGATTCAACGACGTTGCTAAAGAACTTTTAGCAGGAGAATGCCTTTGAAATTTTCACTGCATTGGTCGAAATAAAAAAATACATGACAATGCTGTGGCTTCGAATTTGCGCTTTCGGAGGATAATAGAAAAAATGCTGCAAAAAATATCTGAACTTCATTCGGAGGACGAAGCAGATCATATGTCGAAAATTTTCTCTCAGAAAAAGGATGTTCACATCTTTAAAAAGAAGAGATAAAATGTATTTTCGCAAATAATTTAGATTCATGAAGGAAAAGAAATTTAAGTATTTATTTTTTGAAACGACAGATGGTACGATTGTTTTAAGGATGAGAAAGTGAAAGATGGCTCTCAATTTCCTACCAAAAACGTAGAACAATCGTCACACAATCAAGCAAATAATCCCAAGTTTTGTTGTGTATATTTTATGCAACGCTAGCAGTATCATGGCCCCAATAAATCTAAATATTAACTGATTTGGAGAATGGATGATTGTTGCGTCTCATTACGCTCTGGGATAATCAATTACCTGAGTGCTGCATGCACAAAGCAGCCAAATCAGAGTGCAATTGGCCAGATTCTGTCGCAACGCTAATTGCCGCAGAGTTAGGCGAGTGATAGAGACAACAGACAGAAATTCGGTCCAGTTTACGGATGAGACGCTTTTGTTCAACTGGAGGAGGCGATAGATGTCGAGGTACTGTAAATTGTCTGATAAGTTCCATCCGACGTGCTGTGCACAACGTGGAAACCGAGGCATCGACGGAGACTGGATCGTATATCGGACCCGTAACACAGCTACTGTAAACCAAAAATTAGATCCAACTACTGTAAGGAATTTTAATTCGCACGTGGAAGCGACGATTGATGTCTCGAGTGATTTCTCACTTCGTGCTATGATTAACAAATAAAGGCCTGATTACCCCTCCCGTAAAGGTTTCTTTTCAGTTAAGAAGAAAACTTCAAAAAAATTATGTTTCTCATCAAGTTAGTAACAAATCATCTCAATCTAAGAGGCGCGGAAATTAGATCTTAAAGGATGCCTCATTTAATGACGCCCGATTGGTCGTTGCGGATGGCCTTCATTTCTAGCATTGCTTATTAGAACAACAAAAACGGCCAAAAACAGGTCAATTATTTTCCTCCAAACCCAGCTCTCCCACGCAGTCACTGCATGCGATACCATTGACATCAAGCACAGTTGCAGCTACGAGCTGAAAATAACTCGCCTTTCGCTTCTTCCTGCCACGAGCAGATGAACAAAGCCCACCTACCCACTGTTTGCGCTCATAGGCTTCTACTTTTGCGCGCTCTTGAACTGCCTTTTTCTCCTCCCTGCAAAGAGGAACAGCTTGATTTGCTTCCAAGATTTTGAGCCTTTTTCAGCTCTGTGGCATGTGTTATGACATCACGTCCAGCTGGGACAGCCCTTTTGGCTTCCTCACGGTGCTTGCGGCTTAGCTTGCGATCCAGCTCTATCTGTTTGAGCTCCTTAATCTTTGTAATTTGCTCATTTTGCCTCTATTTTAATATTCTAGGCAATTGTAAGACACTTTGCATATGCTAAAATCCTGTACAGGACCCTATTTGCATTCAAGGTAACCTGGGTAATAGCTGGACGGGTTTCGTTACATCCTCCGTTCAAGATGTCGTTCAAAGTCTCAACTATTTGTAGGAGATTTTTCACTTGCTGAATTTCATTTGTCAGGTTTGCCCTGCTCTGAACGATACAGCGCAAAACCTGGTAAGTTGCACTGTCTATTTGGCGTTTCAAAACATCACGAAGCCTTTGAGAGAGAGGCCTGTCTCTCAGTGAGGTTGACTTCTCAGTAGCTTCTTTCTCAGCCTAGCTTAACTTGCCCGGGTAGTTACGTCCAAAATTTGGCTGAAAGGGATACAATCCTTTTACCTCGAAGCTCTTGGTGATGTCCTCGGTACTGATTTCTTCATTGACATAGACACCACAGGCAAGGCTGAACCCAACGAAGCGGTGATAAAAATGCCCTTCTGCAAGGAAGCTATATCTTAAAGCATGTACACTTTTATTGAAGTATTTGCCAACGAAATGATCACAAGGTTGAAGAAAGTTTGATTTATTAGCTGGAGAAAGTACGCCAATGAACTTATTACGTCTCCACTTTTCCAACCATACCACACCATTCCTCTAGTAATGTCCATCTATAGTCAATTCCACCTCTTGATCTCCTTCTATGCTCTTAAGAAACTTAGCCAGGTGTTGTTCGAGGGCTTCTTATAGGTCCATTTCCATCGAGCCTTCGTCACTCACCTTTGCAACAGCTTTTTCAGCTGGAAAACATTTTGGCAAGCAAAATCGACCAAATACCCCGCCAGGCACAGCGCCATTCGGTTTTTTCCATTCACAGCATCGAGCCATGCATTTTTTGTCTGATTTCCTTTGAAAATAAAGAACAGAGGCGCTTTAGGGCCACAGATAGGCACACATACTACTGTCGTGATGTGTTTAGATGAGACATTGCTTGTAGAGCAACGTTTCAACCCTCAAATGTGGCTCATAGCGGTGGTAAATACTTTTTATCTCTTACCACAGGTTACATCAACAGCAGTCTCGTCAACAATCCATATTCTGTATGGGTTTTGAAGAAGTCCCGGAAATTTTTGTCCAATTCCGTTGATTAAATCAAAGAAGGGTTGCACGTGCTCTCTCCGTTCAGCGTTTAGCTTTGCATTTTTTTGGTTTCTGAGCTCTAAAAGTAATGTCACGATTTCGTTATCGAGACGCTTGTAGTGCATTCATACTTTTCACACCACTAGAGTATCTCTTACTACCACCACGTCGGTATTAGTCCAAGCCAAGGTGACCCCCAGGAATCCCTAGATTTGCCCCAGGTTCCAGGTCCCCAGGAATCCTGGATTCGGCTGGGAAAGATTCCTGGCCAGGAATCCTGGGAACAATTCCTGGGTGAATCCTGGCCAGGAATCCTGGGAAAAATTCCTGGACCGGAGGGCAATCCTGAGGGCAATTTCTGGGAAAATCAGGGCCCAAAAACCTCCAGATGCTCCTCTGAAGAACCAAAAAGCCCAGCTATTCCCAGAATTCCTGGTATTTTACCCCCGGAATCCTAAACCTTACCCCAGGAATGTGGATTCTACCTCAGGAATCCTGGACCCTACCCTAGGTATCCTACGAAATCACCTCAGGAATTCTACCCCAGGAATCCTGGATCTTACGCCAGGAATCCTGGAGCCTACCTTAGAATCCCGGGAAATCACCCCGAAAATCCTTGAAAATTGGCCTAGGAAACACTATTCGTATCCCAGGAATCCTAGGAAGTCGGTTGCTAATTTATTAATATAATATGCACTATTTTCCATTATATCGCGTTGTAGGATACCTACTTATATAGGTCTTTGCAATTCCCTGCTCGTGTAACCAGTTCCCAAGGGCCCCGAATTAGATGTGAAAATGGGGTTAGGAGCCAGACGACATCATCGCTCACGTAAGTGGTTGTGGAAAATTGAAAAAAGTGGCATAAGTGCACGTATAGGCACCATACCCTTGTTCCCCGGTTTCTTGACCAAATCCAGATCTGCAGATGTATTCGCGAGATTCATCCAAGAAAAGTGTCAAAATCAGTTTTTATGTTGTGTATCTGAAAGGCGCTTCTTAAAATCGAGGGGTAACTTACCGATCCAACCTGAGAACTTTTCTCCCGTTTTCATACACATATCTTCATACACATATTTTTTTGTTGCGTCCCAGGTTCACGAGCATTCGGAAAGAGGCATGCAAAAAAAGGGTCAGAATCAACTATAAAGTAATCGGTGACATAACCGAACAGAACCAAATCTCAAAATTTAGGTCGCGTACCTGCACCGCTGATCACGGAGCTATTTCCACCAATGCGCAAGCAGTTTCGCATACCAAATCAGATCGATAGAACTAATGTCGCATGAGACGGTCTCATCGGTCAGATATTTTGCTACTGAACGCACATGCAGAATCGCGAAAAGGGCGTCGGTGAAGTTACATGAAGTGTACCCACTTACAATTCGTTTGTTCCACAAAACAGATCAACGTACAATTTCTGACCTGTGCGATTTTTTTTTCTTGTGAACGATGGAAAAGGACAGAACTCTAGGATGCTTTCCTAGCCTAAGACATGATGTGGATGCAATGGGTACACACGCGCGGGGTTAACGTTCATAATTTTGGGTTTCTTAAGAGTTAGTCGAAACTTTCGTATTTTTTGGGATGGATTCGGTGAGGAATAGCTTTGGATCCGGTAATGAAGGACAGAATATCGGCTGGGGAGTTGGTGAAGAGATAAATCGGATTGGGTAATGACAGAGAGAATATCGATCGGGGAGTCGGTGAGCAGCTTCGGATCGGATACCATGATGGTAGGGGCGGAGATATAATAAAAATTGTATTCGTTGTATCCTCACGTTTCTCAGCCTCCAGAGAGTCCCCGCCATTGTGATGTAACATTTTAAAAATGGATTCCCATGAAACCCCGCCCATTCATGTACTGTCAGCAAATAACTCAAATTAGTTTTTTTATGATTTTTTTTCACTTTCATTACAGCTACATTATCACCACCGCAGTCTGAAACAAAAATCCAAAATGGGGCCCCAATAAATATCTTTATGACTGGAACATCAAAATGTCCAAAACATGGAGGTAATACGCCAACTGACGTATATGTACTCATGGTTGCGTAACTAGTAACAAAGGAGCTGTTAAATATTTGATAAACGTATCCATGGAATACGCCTTGATCACCGCCGTCTTTTCATACACTATCCCACTATCCTCTTTCAAAGGAAAGAGTTCGCTCCATGATTTCAATTTCGAGACCCGCATTCTATTCACGCTAGCGGGATGGGTAAAGCAAGCAAACCCCGTACCTTACGTTGTCCAAGGAAACGATGCCCATACAGCTCCCGTTCTCCACTAGGAATTGCTCTCCACTTTTCGAAATGTTCATTTCCAGCGGTTTCAGCAGGGAGAGTTTGGAACAAAGCCAACACAAAAAAGCCCAATAGTCAGCTCCCCATCAAATTTGGCGGCATTGGACATAATTTGCCGGTTGATCGTGTTGTATTCGAAGATCAGGATGGAGGAGAAGATTTATTGGACAATTTGAAGGATGAGAAGAGCGCATATTCTGAAGCATTGACAATCGCCGGACTCAGGGGAGGGTGCTCTCAAGATGAAATCGGAGCAAGTGAAGAATCGGACACAGATTAATATCGGAAGGTTGCTTTGTTGGTTTGTGAAATCACTCGAAATTGTAGCAAAAAATTAGGGAAGGAACTATTAGAAGTACTGCACTGTCCTTAGTTCTCCATTAATGAATTCCGAGTCCAATTCTCAACATTATCTGACGTCCTTCATCTCGATAGCGGAGAACAAAGAAATTGCGTGTATGGACAAAATGGATTCCGCCTTGCGAATAAATCCTCCGAGAAACGCAGGAGCAACTCCAAGTAGACGTAATACGCAAGGGATATAGCTAAGACTTTGATAAATCAAATCGCCTGCGTACGAGCTTCAGACATTTTGAGGGAACCAGGACAATCAAAACTCTTTTCTCAATCCATTAAATCTGATGTTGGAAGACAAGCTATACGTTCTGTTATAAATACCGTAATGTGTGATCCGGATAGTACTACGCGCTGGTGCACGATAGAAAAGGATGGAGACCATTCCATCGTTCTACTGTTGCAATTTTACAGTGAAAAGTCTGTTACATCATTGAAACCCTCGCGTTTAACATTTTATCCGTTTCACGTTTCCATACTGAACTTCGCGGAGCAGATGCGCAGGAAGCTTATTAATGAAGGAAAGACTATTGCGGTGTTTCTCCCCACTATATTGACTCAAAATGAGGACACAAATACGACTGATAACATTGCATTAACGCTGGATGCTATAGAATCGGTTGTGCAACCACTTACAAAAATTGCAAAAAAATGTTTATGCGTCAGAGATGCAGACGTTGTAAAATGGAGATGCCACCTGTTTGTATCAAACTACGTCGCTGATTTAACTGAAGCAAAGATGCTTCTTTGCGTTCGAGACGGAACTCATACGGCTCTGCCATGCCATCGATGCATGGCTCCAAAGGAAGACCTACCAGTGTGGACAGAATCCAAGAAAAGAAACCTGGGAGATACAACCGCCGTTCTTGAGGAATACAATAAATTGTTCCGTTGCTCTGAAGTCGATAGGCAGTCTCACCCGTCAAATCACATGAAATGAGAGAAAATCTAAAGAGCTCCTCGCAGGTGTGTCATTGCATCCGCGTAAGCCAATTTTTCATAATTTCCCTTTTATTGGGACCTGCCCTACATTGGATATCTGCAAAGTTCTCAGTTTTGAACCATTGCATAATTTACACCTGGGCATATCACTACTACTAAAGCAGGCAGCAATGGAAAGACGTAGATCAGAATAAATGTTATCTTCCGCTGTTTCAGTCAGGCCGTCTTGCCCCCGAGAATTTCGCAGTATCAGAGGAGAGTTATTCGTGAACTGAACTATTTCCTCGCTCATGTCTGCCAAGAACCAGTTGGTTACAATCCCAATGTAGATTTCTCAATTGACGGTGGAAAAGCAGGGTTCAATGGGCTGTTTCGAGAAGAAGGGCTTTCTGGGACGCTAGAAGCTAAAGATTATAAGCATGTTGACCAAATATCCCCATTCCTAGGAGCAATGATGGACTGGTACTGCGGCGAATCTGATAATGCACCAAAAACTAAACTGTTTGTCCAGTACGTTGACCTCCCTCGCATTCTTACACCTGTGCCAGCTGGAATACATGAATACGGGTGGGATGATTTAAGAATTGATTATGTGAAGAATGCTATCAAAATATTTAAGGAATTGGGGGTGAAAGTGCTCGGAGAATACCGAAAATCCGGGATGGGCACTTTGATCTCATATTGCTATATTACTGAGGACTTGGGACGGATGGGCAGCTTGCTATTTGGGGACGGTGGTATCTTTGAGTATCCCCATGTCATATACAAAAGAATGTATCAAATGACGTCGAAAAGAAAGCGTTCGGCAATGAACGAGACCATTAAACGCTTATCAAATAAACCAATCAGAGGTGCAGGGTCTTCTGAGAAAAGGAAGAACGGTGAAAACAGGGCAGTAATTAAAGCGGCTCAATTGAACAAGTCATGTATGGTTCTAGGATTTTAGAGATGACGCTCTACGACCTCCTCCATCTTCATCCAGCCGAAGAACACCTACAGGGAGTAGAGTATGGTCCAAAAAATGTAGGAGGTCTCGATCAGACAGATTTCGAGAACTACTTCTACAACATTTTAACGAAGAACAGCTTGAAAATCTGAGGGCTTGAATTTTGGAAACATTTGAGAAATAAAACTCTTCAGGACGTTCCTCATCTAATATTGGGATCTGATTTTCTCCCTCGGTGTTTTTATCTGGTTACGAAGCTCCCTCTCTCTCAGATTGCATTAAGAGGAAAGGAATTGCAACTGTACAGGACGGCACAGGCCGTATTTCGCAACGAATTGTTGCAGAACCATCATGGTATGGATCCGCAAAACCAAAGATTGACATAGTCATGGTTGAAAAAGGCCATATCTGAACTACTACCTAATCGACTTCCAGTGTGGTTTGGGAAATTTCGTGCCCTTCTCACAATTTTAGTTGCAAGAAGGCTGCAGCCGGGTACAAGGAGATGTATCACTCATAACGCATCTCAGTGCTCTGATTTTACTCCGCGCATACTGGTAGAATAATGCTTTCTGCAGTTTTATGACATTATCAATGATAAGATGTTCCCTCCCGACGCAGTAGAACGCATTTGGACTGCATCAGACCGCAGTGGTCTAGAAATGGTGGCGAATAATTTGAAGAAGGCTGGACTTGAGTTTATGATTTGTGTCGTGTAGATAGTGTGCGAGGTCTAGTTCATCTTGTCAGGAGGACGCCATGACCAGGAAGCTAAGGAAACACAACACCGTAATGAAAAGGATTGCACATCACCAGGAAAATTTGAGGGCTGGCTTGCGGAATTCTTCTCTGTCAATCAATATTATAACGGGAGGGGTATTCTGTTTTCTGTAGACCGGGGAGAGAAAGAACAATATTTGGAATAACTATTACCGCTCAATGGTAGGCTCGAAATATAAAAGATTGTATGACCTTCATTTCATTGACGGTGTCGACTACTAACTTACCAATTTTTCAATGTAAAGTGTCATTCGTAGCATAACCAATGCCAAATATTCCCAAAATAAACCAAAAATATAGCACATGTGACATGAAGTGTGCTGGCTGTGTAATCAATGCATATTTGGGCATTCGTTTTCCACGAAATTCCAATATTTGGTAGAAATTGTAAACCAAATGAGATATGGTTGTGTAACCATCTATCAGAGATAGTCAGTGCTCTCATAACCAACGACCAGCACTACCCTAATAAATACTTTTTTATGGGCAGCACGTAGCACTAGCAATGGTTATCCAAGTACTGCTTTAAGTTTATGTAAGAGAATTCGTTGTGCAATCGATTCCTTGAGATTCTTAGTAATTGAAAAACCAATGGGCAGCGCGCCCCAATTGATACGTTGAGGCCGGAGCTTGTCACAAGCACTATTTATGCAAACATCGGCTATGCAACTATTGGTTATACCCCCACCTCCGACCGAGAATAATCTAGAGATTATTCAGAGTGGCCGGCAAGGACTACTGTACTACGTCGTAGCTTCCTCTAAAGCCGCAATTGTCTGGGTTTCCTGTCTTAGGGCCCTTTCCCTCCCCTCTTCACTTTATAAAAGTGTTGTCTATCTCTTATGGTACTTATAGGATGCTCTAGGCCGCCATAGGCTGTGGCGGCCTCATACAGTACATAATGGGGACCATTCAAGCGTTTTAACTCACTGTAGCGCAGGGTGCACAAGACTCCATAGCAGCTTCCTACGCAAAATCGCATATGTATTGTGCGGAGGTGCACAATCCGAATTCAAGTGCAACTTCGAGCGTACACACCTCATCGGCAATGCGAACTGACCTTTTCGTCGAGCCGAGAACGGGGACACAGGGGAATTTAAACCAAAGAGTGGCATCGGATGTCTCTTTCACCTGCCCATACGCCCCAGCCCCTTACCGAGGTCCACACATAACCTAACGCACTCTTGACCTCCCCGAACCAATGTAATGAAGTCAAATACAAAGATTTTCTGTCCTATCATACCCCCCCATTGAATTACACGCTTTCGAAGCCACAACAGCAGGAGTTCTGACACCCCAAGAACAAGCCGTCATATGATAAAGGGCGAAGTGGTCGCGTCCACTTTTGATTTCCGTGGGGCTGCTGGGGGGTACGGGCAGGTGAAATTGACATCAATTGCCACTTTTTGGTTTAAATGCCCTTGTGTCCCGGTGAGGGGCTCAGCGAGGAGGCCAGGAGCGATGTTTGCGTCACCTGTTAGGTGCGTTTGTTTGAAGTTGCACTTGTATTCTGACTGCGGGCCACCATAAAAAATGTATGCGATGGTCCCGAGTAGGCTGTGTAGCCATGCGTCCTCTATTGTAAGTTCTAGCGTGGTCCCCCATAGGATCCATGTATTGCAGTCCTTCATAGCGCGTCCTTCTATTGTTCTGTTCGCTATGTATCTGCTTTCTTAGGGGGTTCGCTGATCCGTGCCGGGAATTGGTGCGACGGAAGAGGCACCACTGTGGAAAGTCTGGTCGTGATGATGGGAAGATCGGGATTCTTTGTATTTGCAACTGGTAAGGAACCGGTTATGCAAAAAATTCTCATGTGTGAGCATTGATTACACAACCATTCCTTTTGTGCCCTGATTGAGCTACTGTTAATGAAAATGTATGCGCGACAGAGCACAGTATAAATGGTAACTGAACGGATATTGGTTACGCAACAATATGCTCACTGTGCACCGGAACCTGATAATAGTATAGAAATTTTATGGAGAATCTTGGGTAGGCTCAGACGTGGTGAACTGGTTGCACAACCAGGTACCATACATGAGCACGATACCATAAGTGAGCAAGAGTTGCGCAACGATTTATCTTCTGTGTTAAATTACCGAAATTTTATGGAGAATTTTGGGCAAGGTCAGACGTGGTGAACTGGTTGGGCAACCAGGTACCATGCGTGAGAACGTATCATAATTTCAGAGACTTATGAGTCCAACTTAACCTTCAAGAAATCAAACGATCGCTTCCAGTGAATGCTGGACGGATATAGAACTCTGCGGTCAGCAACAATGCACAGATGACTAATTGCCCAGATTCCTCCTCACCACTAAGAGCGGTCTTAATGTAGCGTTGTATACCCGTGTCAGGAGCAATTCCAGACGCAAGTCCCGCAATGTTGGAATCTGAGCTGCCGACCACATCGACATCGTTGAAAAATCACCGATGTTTTCGGATACTGTCCTTTCGGAAGTCGTGCAGCAATATCGGGTTGATCAGTTTTTTCTTCTCCGTTGGTAGTCGGAGGTACACATCAATATAGTCTAATGGTATAGAATATGAGCTAATGTAGCCAACAACACGAAAAACAGCATCACACCTCCCATTCATAAGTTTGTCGCCAATCTCCAGAGACAAGTAATGACAGCTTCTAATCGGAATGAACTTTAAATAAACTAGTTGTTCGCGGCGGTCGTCACTATTCCTCTTATCTACCCAAGAGGTACAAAAAACGCCCAGGATTTTCGCTAGATGACCACTTCCCTCCCTATGCCCCTGCATTTTTGCCATGGGTTAAAGCAGTCCCCAGCCAATAAATTTCCCTTTTCGATATGAATGGTTTATCCAAAACTAGGATACCAGCAACCCCTCGAATTGATATTTCATTGCATCTGTTGAGACGCGAATGTTCTCGATCCCACAGGTAGACCAAATGTTAAACCGATCGCTTCGCAAATCGGGGTGGCGCCAAGTCTCGGGGGAACGACAAACCTCAGCCAAAGTTATGAATTTCTGCGCAGCCAGCAACGCGCACCAGACGTGACAGTAATGGTCGAGGTCCGCGTACTTCTTGGGAATAATACTGGACGTATCTAATTGCGGAAGCGATTCCGCGCGGTTCAATTCTTGCGTCGCCCCTGCCAAACGCATGACAGAGATTCTCCAATGCAACCAGTTATTAAGATCGTGTGACGCTCCTCTGGTGAACTTCCAGTTTCGCGAACAGAAATAGAGAGCGCTGTTGCATATCGGGAGAGGACTACCGCTAAATAAAAAAATTTTTTTCTACACCTTTCACACATAGAGTGATGTACTCGGCATGACGACGGGCAGTGTCCTCTAAATGCCCTTTTCTAATTTTTTCATTGTGAAGTCTCTGCTGTTCTTCCTCCTCTGCCCTCGCTTTCTGCTCTTCTCGCAACCTCTATGCCCACATCTCGTCCATTTCACCCTTTCTTTCTTCGCTGCAATCTATCTCTCCCTCTGTTCCAATTTCCGTTTCTTTTCCAGTTCCAGTACGTACTTCAATGATGCCGCCTAATTTTCGTCCAACCGCTTCTTCCTTGCGAACTTCTCTTCCTCCTCCTCTTTCTTTTCTGCCTCTCGAGCCTCCTTCTCAGCTGTTTCTCGCTCGGCCCTTTCTCGATTCCTCCGCTCTCGATCCAACCTCCTGTACTCACGCATCCCTTCGTAAATAGCGTTTGATACATACGAGTCCAGCAGTTTGCGTTCCCACTCCTCATTCCCCTTGCGCTGCGCCCTTCTCACCTCCAACGCTCGTTTTTGTTCTTCTTTTTCCCGCTCCAACCTTTTCTTAGATGCCCAGTCCTCTACACCCCTTTTGGCCTTGCGTAACTGCTCCTCAAGTTTAGCTAAACATCCAGTCTTTTCGGAAACTCTCAACTGAGCAGCACCTAAGTCAGCTTGAATATCTTTCACCGATTTCTCCAGCGAATACAGCTCCCCCTTCACCCTCGCAATATTTCTGAACTGTTGTTCAATTTCCGCTACCCCAAGAATGTCAGCTTTTTTGGCATGAACTGCATCTCTCACACCATGCAACCATTCCTCGCATTCATGAGGAAGTGGAGGGGTTACTGGAGCACAAACATTCGAAAAAATATCTTCTTCATCGGTTACGAGACCGGAGCACAATGCGGCACCAGGACCCTGCATTTCTATGGTACTTGTATCAGGTTGGTCATTGGCTGTGCGACCATTTCCCTGCTGATCAAAATTTTCTGCAATTTTTTGAGCATTGGTCACATCACCAGCTGCCAAACGCCCAACAGGAACTCCTTCAACCCCTCCAATGTCACTGTTTCTGTTACCAGTTCCCGTTCGATCACATGTCGCGGCCGATTAACGTGCATTAGTCACACCACCAGTTCCCAAACGCCCCAAACAGCTTGTACCAAACCCTATTTCTTCATTTTTTGTGTGATCAGTGACCACCATACCCCCTCCTACAGCATTTGAATCAGAGATTATCGTAACAGGGTCCAAACGATATTTCGCACGGTTCTTATACCAATGATTGAATCCTGCTTTGTATACGCTATTACGTCTTCTCTGAGCTTTTAGTCGCACTGCGAGCGGGACCGACAAACTTGTGACATGCAGTGCGATATTTATCTGCTCATAGAAGTGTTCAAGCCCCTCTCTCGTATCATAATCCCATTCAGAGTCGAAGGCAATGCGCGGGCTCATCAAATTTAAACGGACCATGATATGCGCCAGAATCGCAATCATGCGAGCTACGAACGACATGGACGTATCCGACCCATCAGTCAGAGAACTGTAAATGTGCTTCAAGTTGACTTGATGAGTCGGCTTCAAAATACGTCTTGCAGATCGACGTTTGGGCCTCACCACAGCCCACCTTATTCTCGCTGGCTTTCCCAAGGGCATCGTGAACCATTTCTTTCGCAAGGTCGTTGACCATATCCTCAAGCTTTCCCCAAATAGATTCCTTTCCCTCAAACATCAGCGGTAAGTATCTGAATTCGACAGAAGCTAAGTACCCCTATTGTAGCTTCTTTCCCGCCCTTACCCACTTCGGAAGCATCTCAACAGTACAAAATGGGATTTTGTCAACCGCTTACATCAGCGCGGAAACAAAAGCAATGAAATGAAGAGAAACCGGCAGCAGAAACGCCCGCCCCGTTCTCCCAATGGACCATCTGAAGGAAAGTCTGGACTCGTTCTTCATCTCGAGCTTTCTATATCCCACCAAAAGATCCATTCATCCTTCATCCAAGTGGCGTAATCCCTCCCCAACACCTGCAAAGGAAGCGGAGTACGCATAAAACCCTCCCTCTTCTTCTCCACTCGTTGAAGAAAGAAACCACGTACATGCGATAGAATACCTCGACGGTGGTACCGCAACGTAGACTTGGCTTCCTGATATTGAAAAGTCCGAAGAAGTACTCTCTTTTGATCACCAACCGCAACGCCACCATCCAGCGGATCCATGTACAACGAATAATTGTTGTTTCTCATCCACGCTTCTAAATTCGAGCAAACAGTCTTGAACTACAATTCCACACCATTCTCCATCCTCAACCTTCTGAACTCCTTTTGGGAGTTTTAAATTGTTTGCTTTTATAAGGATCTCGGCCATAACGGTGGTAACGGACTTGTGCGGAGGTGTGTTCTTCCGAGAAGCTGCCGCATTAGTAGGTTCCCTGGAAGTCTGCGGCATATCTGTTTACGTATTGACGAACGTTTGACCCTGCGGTCGTATCGAATAGTTCGACTCGTCTGGGGAGAGGATAGATGGGTGGTAGACGCAAAAAAAAGCAACGAAGGCAGGAGAGGTAGGGGGGCGACTGAACTGTCGTAGTTACGCAAGAAAAATCAACGAAGACAGGAGAAGGAGGGGGCCGACTGAACTGTCATAGTTACGCAAGAAAAAGAAACGAAGGCAGGAGAGGGAGGGGGGCCAGCAGACAAAAAGGAGGTCCCCAGGAGTGAAAATATAATGGGATAGTGATGCTGGTACACTGGGATAGGATGGTGCAGCCGAGGGATAGGTGCTTACCGGAAATGTTCATCGATCCGTCTTCAACGCCCGGACAATTCTTTTATGAACAAACATCTACTGTGCAGAGGCCAAGCAATTAATGAAATTTTTATTCATTTTTCAGGCAAAATACCAGGGCTCTGCAACCATGAACGTACATATCACTCCTGTACTTTACAATAAATCTGCCAATCACCTCTTTTCAGGATGTTTGGGGATTTATTTGATGGTTTTGAATTTTCAAAAGAGCAGGTTGCACAACCAATCCAGTTGGATTTTAAGACATATTTCTGAAAACATTACTGCGGTTCTATGGCCTTGGTGCATGCCGCCACCTATAGAATGGGTCTGGAAACCAATTCTATCGTACTTTGTCGTTTCATTTCATGCTCTCGTATGACATAGCACTTAAACTTGTTTTCAGATCTGTTTTTACATATATTCTCGAATATTCAGGAATTGATCTCGTAAGTAATGACCAAAGTAAGAGTCAGTGGTACAATAAATGACTACCTAAATCTGTAGTACTGCCTCCGCGCTCATCCGTACAGAGGGGTTGCCGAATAATGCCATAATGAGTACTACCCAAGCAATATTCGTGCTTAACGCGATATAATGCTACTCCGAGTAGCCAGGCCAGGAGTCCTGGCAGGGTGCCACAATTTTTTTAGGGGTCAGTGCCCTACAGTTAACTCAGTTGTACAAATGGGGCTATTTTAACGAAGTCGATACTCCGCTCCTCTCAGGTACTGCACCAACTTGTTGGCATGGCTGCATGGCCAACTTCAGTAAAACCAATCTCGATATAATGCAATACATTCAACGATATCCACTTAAGACACATTCTCCGACTTCGAGTTCTCATACTTACCGCATCCCCAACACTCATCATCTTTGCAGGAAACTGCCCTAACTTAACTTATAACGCTTAGGTGTAATTAGATGTTTCTGCTGGAAAATGCCTCTGTGCATCGTTCGAAGTAAACTGCGGAGCGGCTTCAGAGCAAGAAAGTTGAAATTTGGCTTTGCCTGCGATGAATCCAGACCTATACAACATCGAGAACATATGGGGTTGGCTCGTTCGTCTTATCTACAGCGGCGGCAAACAAAAAAAACAGAGTCCGATGTTTTGCTCTGTTTCTTGCATCTTGCTGTGTTGATTGAATGCTTAGCTCTCATCTCGCGTTTCGCCTCCACTTATCAATTTATTTTGGAATCAGAAGCCCGATGGAATTGGCGTTCTTATACGCACTGGATTGAATTTTGAAATCCTGCTGACCTTTCAATCAGCCACGTGCCACTGCAATACTTAGAAACTCACAACCGTACGGGGGCTGGCATTATTCAACAGGTCGACCTATACCTCTTCCTATGCACATCCCTCTTTTACAGTAGGGATAAGATTCCCCTCTCCGCCTACTAAGGGTGAGAGAGATCTACTAGTAGTTCTCTGTACTAAAAGCAAATTCCTTCCACGCTCCGTCCCCCCTATGCATCATCCCCAGCTCCCTGTCCACCCCGCAGAAGGCTTCAAGGTCTACTGGAACCTTCCCGGACACGGACGGGGCCCGCTGTCCCCATCCCCCTTCACCTATCTTCTACATATCAACAACTACCCCTCATAAAATTACCGAAAGCATTGTTTGCATAACCAGAGGTCCGGCCAAGTACTGCGCATAAAAATTCAATGATATTTTCGTACCGTTGGGCGTTTTTTGTACAAACAGTGAATTCAGTTGGAAATCCGTTGCACAATCAAATCTTTTTTGAGACATACACTCTCATTTTAAGTACATTTTTTGCATTATTTGTAGCATATCTTCGTATTGATCACACAACCAGTGACAAAATAGCCCATCGGTAGTATTTTACTGTGGCTCTGGATGATACGACATACCTATTCAGGCCTTTATTACCTTAGGAGTTATTATGAAGAGTTAATCGCTAATTCTCACAAGGTCAACCATAATAAATGCGTAGGTTCTTTATGATCTGAAAAATATATTCAGTTTTGTCCCGAGAGGCCAAGCTCGCTGATAGAACGCAGCAAAGGCCGCAAGACACAGAACATACAACGTATTCATTGCGACAAAGTTTCGATCCATGCTTGTCCCAGCTCCCACATCTATTCTCGCAGGAAGGCATCCAGATGCCTATATTGTTAACCGATGTGTCCAGGAACCTAGTCGTGCGGGCAACAGAGACTTACGAAAGGTTACTTGTATTAGTAATATTCGTCCTTATGAAAAGACATGCTGTTTTTGTATTGTATTGTATTGTATATTGGTTATGTAGCCATTGCCTATCAACGAGATTCGGTTGCACAACTAGTTCTTTTCCTTTTGAAAATGGTACCATATTTTGGTTTTGATGGCGCATTCAATCACTAAACTAGATACTGAAGAGTAAACAATCTCTAAATTTGCATTGATTACACAACGAACGAACTTTCAATCACATGTGGTCTATTTTTTGGTTTTTATATGGGAACAAATGACATCGGTCACGCAATCAATAGTAATTCCATAGCATTGGTTACAGCGTAACCAACGCTATGGCATTAGTGCGGCGCAAACAATGAAAATATGGACCAATTTAACTAATTCATGTGGTACTTCGAGTGTTCCGAAGGAATCTCAATTACACCATCAATGAAATGAACTCAGTTCAAGCTTTTACCTCATGGTTCCCACAATATCGCAGTCCTAATATACCAACCATCTTTTGCATGAACCTTTCATTGAAGCGCGATCTAAAATTAATTGTAGTCCGATAGAATAGGAATGTTCTAGTCCTCACTAAATGCCTTCATTTCCGTACCTACATATGCTGTGTGGCAAATGTAGCAATCCAAAACTCGACCGACCCAACTACAGACGACATCAGCAAAGTATTCATGTCTGACGTTTACATAAATGTGACCGTTGCGTGGATACCTGAACGCTAGTGTATACATGCGTTGGTGGTTTCCCAATGATTCAAATAGAGTACCGCGTTTTGGTACACTCAATTCATCTACTTTTTCATAGCTTCCAGCGCCTTCCTTTAATCTTGCAAGCTGTTTCGATACAACTGCTCCTCAAAATTTCAGAAGGGAGGCGGTCGCTGATGGTAAAAGTTGTTCATAACTTCCCTTGAGGACTGTAGTCTCGCTCCCTTCTTTCGCTGTACCACTTTTCTTACGAGGAATATCTTCAATTAAAGCTGTCATCCATGCATCCAAGCGGGCAATGGTCGTAATACTCATCTCGCCGTCTTCCTTAATACGGCCCCCGTGGAAAGCCTCTAAAGCCAACTGAGCCAGCTCATTCCCGAATTAGTTGTCTGGCACTTCGATGTGTCTATCTTCCATCTTCTCCATTCCTTCGGAACATATCTCCTCGAATGTAGCAATTCTCGACTCAAAAGTCAAAATCTTTCCATCTTCATCTCTCATGTAGAGTTTTGAATACGCCTCGCTGAATTGTCTCTCTCGCCTCCATTGGTTTTCAGTGCTGAATTTACTGCTGCCTTGTTGGAAGCGATGAAGGAGTAACCCAGTTCTTGAAAAAAGACGCTCTTCAATGCCTTTTTCCGACTCCCCACATTTTCTCTGCAGCTATTTCTCAGTCTCCGGTCGAGCATTTTGCTCTTTCCCGCTACATTTGAGATTTCACTCAACTTCTCTTCTGTAATGTTGACCGATGACTTCCCTGTCTGCAACATTTCAATGCAATTATCTGCAACGAAAAGGTACAGTAGATAATTCGTTGAAAAAAAGAAATCACCCTCCCTAGATAGCTCCATCGGACAAAGCGGAACACTTTCCTTACTATACCTTATCCCACCATCAAGTTCCTCATGCGATTGTAAAATGGCACCGCTCTTGCTCCCACCGCACAGTTTCTCGTATACTGTATCATTTGTATCGGCAAGGGTCACCGCTCTGTGACGCCAGTCTCTCTGGCGAGTACCAGGTGGTAACGTATTATTCGGGTGCCATGAATCTGCAGAGTGCACCTCTATGAACTCAGATCGGACTATCTCCGTTGCGAGATACTTTGCAATCTTCGGCATTTGGTCATGAAGATTTGCAAATATTGTTATCAATTCGTCATCCCAACCATCCCTCTTCAGCGCATTACAAAGGGCAAGCCTTTGTTTCTTCAATTCATGAGTAATATCACCGTGAACATCCGATGTGGATTGGACAGACAGCTTTGATGCTGATCTGAGCATGTCAACTTCACTTCGAAGGGAGACTTTTTGCGCCCTTTCTCGATCCAGATTTGAATGCAGAAGTGTGATAGTCTTATGTAACTGACGCATCATTTGGTTTGTCCTATGCAGCTCTCTTTTTGCATCATTGAGTTTCTGTCGCAACGAATCGATGCCATTACGAGCTGTGTCAACTGAGTACTCGGGTTCCATTGAAGAACTGTCATCAGAAAAAGTAGCACTGATTTTTTCAGGGAATATTTGATTACGTGACCTATTCCTGATGAATATTTTTCCCGGAACCTGATCACGTGACCGACTTTCAAATCTACCAAAAATGCTTGTCTCGGGACCCTTTCTTACCGGAGTTGGTCCGCGGTTGAGTGACTGAATGTCGCTTATCTTTTCCGTCATGAGATGGCTGAATACCCACTTCTCCTCGGCCTCAAATATTGATCCGACATCACCGCTTCCATCTCTGTTTTGACCAATCCATACTACAGCAGAAGCTGTTTTTTACATATCCTCTTCCCTAGGTTCTCCATTCTTGTCCATTACATCAAGCTCCTACGTTTTCCCAATTTCCGAACCCCGCTCATCAGCGACCAATTCCTCATATTCAATGCCATCCTCACCTTCCTCTTCGACTTCATCGCCTTCCATAGCCGCAACTCTTTGATGAAAAGAGATAACATATTTCTGCTGCCCAGACGGTACACTCCTCATCAAACTACTGCGAGTGGGAGACTGGCCATCATTTGATGAGTATGCATTAGGGACTATTCCTTTAACAGGTATTGGAGCTGTCGGTGCTTTACATTTCTTCGTCGCGTCCTCTTCAATGCTTCCAATTACAGAGTCGGATGAACCATCTTCTTCCACCTTTCTTTTTAAACTTTCTACTTCTGAACCCTTAACCCGAAATGGTGCCTTCTTTATTGCCACTGGCATTGGCGTAGGTGTTGGTGTACTATTACTGGGGTTCGAGCTGGGTTCACGGATTGGATATCCTGAGGTATTCGTAGCCGGTTTGTTTGACAGTGCCTTAGATCCCATATGAACAGAATCAGCGGTATTTCTACTGGAACTGGGAGATTTTTCGGTGGTCCGCGAGAGGCGACTGGACTTACGTTTACTACCAGCGTTTCGCTGAGACAGTGCAGCCTTCCTCTTTTTCGGAATTCCGCTCAAATTTTTCATCTTCGGGACGGGCTTGTTAGGGATAAGGATTCAGGTGATGGATCTTTGCGAGATGGAGGTTTGTGATGGGATTCCGGTATCAGAGGGGCATGTGATACTGGAATAATCAGAGTGAGAGTTTCACTATAGGTGATACTTCAACTTTGTGTATCAAACTTGATCGGGGTCTGCGGGCGCTTTGATTCAGTAAAAGTTTAAACGAAGGACAGTAAGGAGCATTAATACCAGATGATTGCAATGTGTCTAGTAATCCACTATGGTCTGCATAAATAGCAGTGCTACTAATAGTAGCCTAAGGAAAAGGACTCGCGAGTTAATTTCGGGAGTGTACATCGGACAGTGTCATTCCTCAACTGGGGGTGGAATGGGAAAATAATTTCAAACGCACAGTACAATAAGAATACGAGTAGAAGCAGTAATACTGCTGAATAGTATTCAGGGCTGATATTACTGAAATTTTCGGTTGCTGAGCCTTGGTAGGGTCCACGAACACAAAACTCAATCATAAATATTTCGGAGATAATCACTTACAAAAACCATGCATTCCTGGGGTAACCTGGGTGAACCTGGCACAAGAACAATATTTTTGCAGCAACCTGGGGTAACCTGGGCATACTATAAAATTCCTTGGGATACCTGGAGTAACCTGGGAATAGGAGAAATTTCTTATTCGGTACTCGGAATCCGAAGGGATACAGTACAAAAATGCACCTCAAAAACTAATAAAATATTAGAAAATCTTTGGGGAGATGGACCCAGGCTGCCAGCCGATCCCCACAGTTGGGGATCGCCCACGAATAAATCCTTCAATTCTTTTCAAAAGATATTAAAGCGTATCCCAAGAATCCTGGGGGAGGTCCCCGGAATCCTGCGGTAGGTCCCAGGAATCCTGGGTATTTCCTGGATCCTGGGGGAGGTCCCAGGAATCAGGGGTATTTCCTGGATCCTACGGGAGGTCCCAGGAATCAGGGATATTTCCTGGATCCTACGGGAGATCCCAGGAATCCTGGAGCGGATGCCAGGGATCCTGGAGTTGTTCCAGGATTCATGGAAAGGAATGTTTAGTGATGTAGAATGATATTTCTTTAAATTTCGGAAAACCCCAGTATTTTACCCCAGGTTGAAATTCCAGGACCCCAAAAATCCTCTCCAGGAATTTCCAGCAATGCAAAATGATATTTCCGTAAGTTTCGGAACACCCCAGGATTTTACTCCAGGTTGAAATTCCAAGATCCCAGGATTCCTGGGATTTCCCGTCGCCGGACCCCAGGAATCCTCTCCAAGAATTTCCAGCAATGCAGAATAGCATTTTCGTAAGTTTCGTAGCACCCCAGGATTTTACCCCAGGTTGCCAGGATCCCAGAAATCCTGGAAATCAATCCTGGGCAAAAAAAGCACACCTGGGGACCTGGGAAAATACCTGGAAGATTCCTGGGCTTAGAATAATACCGACGCAGCCGCAATGCGTGCCAAAATATGCGTAAGATCTTTATATCCAATTTCTGCTCCCCTCGCTGCGGCTGAATTTAAACGTCTAACAACAGGTGTTTCCTTCTCCTGTGTGAGGACAGTTTTGCGTCCCGCATTATTCGTAGAGCTCAGAAGGGCGCTCAAAGTTTTTTCGTCATTCTTGCGTAAGCAAAGACAGAGTTGATTTACAGCTGTAGCATTCATACTCTTTTTCTCTCCGATTCCACGATTGCTCATCCTTAGCTTGCCCTTTGTGCGAAGTCGAAGCAAGTTTACAGCCTTTTGTTGGTTTGAAGCGCGGTCTTCTCGCTTCTTCCTGGCTTCTGTCGCCATAAGAGGCTGGCGTCGCATAGATGGCGACATTCGAAATGATTTCAACTGAGATATGCGCTCTTGATTACTAAAAAGAGCATTAAGGAGCTCTTGGTATATATGAAGTACAAGAACATCTCTTGCATTCAACGAAACGCGCCTCTCAGTGGCCGCTTGAGTTGGCGGGATCAACTGTTTCGGTGAAAATAATGAAAACTAATTTCCTTTTCTGGAGTGGTACCAGAGTTAACTACAAATAGGGGACTGAAAAATACTGCCCAAACTTTTTGCTTTTCTCTGGACACGATCGATTTCCCGTCTTTGCTCGCTATTCCAACGACATCGCCCCATCGCTCGATTTCTTGGAAAAACATGACCTCACCTGTAAGTACGAATATGGGCAGGCTCGTCGCCGTAATATCTTACGTAATGCACTGCAACGTTACTGTCAGGAGCTTGGAATTTCTGCCTTGCTTGAAAATACGCTCCTCTTTACTGCGCTCTTTTCATCTCCTTCGTCCGCTCTCCGCATGGATCTTTATATCACTGGCGCATACTGTCTAGACCGTAAGTATGTCAGTGTCGATATAACTGTCGCCCACCCGCAGATCATCTCTCGCGTTTCCCATCGTGACCTATCCGGTGGCGCAGCTGCCTCTACGGCTAAACGCGTTGAACACTCGCATTATGGTCCAGTTTGCCGTGCAAATGATATTCGGCTTCTTCCTGTCGGTACTGATGTTTTCGGCGCCCTGGTAACTGAGGGTTCCACTTTCTTTCGCTTTCCTTCTACATTCGCTGCTGCTCGTCGCGGTACCACTCCTCAATGGGAGCAACAACTCCTCATTTCTCGCATTGATCCCTGCTTGCACGGGTTGCAAGCGCGTCAGATTCTTACCATACGCTTTTCTGATTATTTTGTCCGTTTCCCTTCTTCCTACGTTCTCCTACGTGCTTTCTCCAAATTCCGTAAAGATTAAACACGCAAAAATTTTGAGAGCAATAATCACTACCACGGCATCGCGGTAGAAAATTCTATAGTTCTTCTGTGTTCTTTTTATTGTTCCTTTTGTCACTTGCGTCGGATTTTCCTTCTATCACCACTCTTCAGTACCAAAACCCCTCCGACTACAGACCCCGGTGCATCCATCCGCACAGTAATGCTTGTTCAGATCTGCAAACGCTAACACAGGAGATATCTTCCTAGCATATTCACTGATAAAACTATATTAGAACGGCTCCATTCCCAAATTCGAACGCACCTCTTTCCTTTATATGGGTCTCGGAGCGAAAAATGTCATTCGCATCTTCCTTTCTTTGGTCCATAGGTCTATTTCAGTGACCATTTGTCCCATTCCTGCGCCCTCAGGCGCCTAAACGTGCATTTCCTCACTTTCAAATTATTCAAGCCCCCCTCAAAAGAAAGATTACCATCCGAGCAAGTTTCGAGTGCTCTCATTATGTCCTCGAGTTGGTCAATGTATCTTTATTGTACGCTGTCATGATCGATAGGTGCCCAAAAAGCGTTCTCGCTACTTTTTGGAAACAAATAGCTCCATTCTTCACTCCTAATAGAACAATTTTAGACAAAAGAGACCATGATTACGCCTGAACGTAGAGCAACTGCTCGGAAACTCTGTAAATTGATATTGGCCACCTCTTGCACTTCTTACATGGCTGAGAGCGAATTTACCGTGAATGTTGTCAAAATCCAGCCCTTTTGTAGGAAAGTGGTTCTCTACACGAGCTTCTTTCTTCTTCTTGCCTGAACTCTGATTTTTTCAAAACAACTCTTTCCTGTAGTCAGTTCCTGTGAGTGCCCGTCAAGAGGGCCATTTCTTTAGCTCGAAAGCGAATCCAAGGCCTTTGACAAAGAAAAATCCTGCATTCTGTCTATTAATTGCACTGCATCCGTTGTTTGATACTTTTCTGTTTTCATCCTCTTATGAAACGGCGAAATAACTCACAAATTCGAGTGTTACCTTCACGTAAACAAGGAGGATGGCTGATCTCTCCTTCCAATATTCCAGTAATCTCTTCTCAAGTTACATTGTTATACTTTTTCGAAACTATTCTAAACGACTATCAAGTAGTTGTCTAATCAATAACTCCTACGACTTGAATGAAAGGTAAATTCCCTTTTTTAATGTCTTTGATATCCTTTGCTACTATATAATCCCCAGCTAAGGAATCTCCCAGCACGGATGCGCTCGCTTCCACTAGTGTCTTCTTCCGCTCCTCCCAGAGTTCCCTGAATAATTTAATTTCATCCAACTTTCCCTCAACCCTAATTCCATCCTCCCTTTCCTCGCGACCGACCTCATAATATACCAAATTATGCATCCCTTGAATCAATCTCACCCTATTCCTCCTCACCTCCTTCCGAAGAATATTTTAATCCTTCCTCATCTTCCTCAACCTCACCAGTAGCTTCACTACAAAATGGGATCGTCACGGATATTACCCCCTCACCATCAACGGTTACTGTCCCTGTGAGAAGCCCCATTCCCAATCGTCCACCGAGGATCTCCCTGTTCGGCGCTCTGATAATCTATTTGAACGGTATTTTTTCGAAACAGAGGAACTTGAGGGACACAGTACGGTTCTTATGTCACCGAGACACTGTATTCACCTCAATAAGTACTATTGATGTCGCTCGAACGACCCGAGTGGTATGGGCACTCGGACTAAGTTTCATCCCATCATACGGCCTCTTTGAAATGTTTTTCGGTAACGCATCAGTGTGTACCAAAGCCTTTAAATCAATATTGTAAACTTTTTGCCGCCATCATAAGTAGCTTGCGCCTCCTTGCAGCGGCTGTAAACCAAAGAAAACATTCTCCATAATTAATCGGTCTCCCTCGACTCAACATGTGCTTCCTCACTAAATATTTTGTTACAATACCGGTGCTTTCTGTAGGGAAGCGGTCCTCTTCACAAACTCCTGTTTTCTTCATCCCTGACCTCTGATTTTTCAAAACAACTCTTGGCACCAATTCCCTTTAAAAAACAAAATCCGAAAACTTCTTTTCACCTAGGAATTTAAATTCACTGTACAACTCTATTTTCCATTTTATCTCTGAGGATTTTGGTCCTCTTTTATTCAAAACAGAAATCTTTCGACTCGCGATCCGCTTCGTCCTCCAATTTCAGTTCCGATAATTTATCAAGCATATTTTTTTTTATTGCCCTGATTGCGTGCAAATTAGACGCTGCAACATTGCCTCCAATTTTCATTTCGTCCAAGGCCGTGAAACTTTTGGAATACATCGCCCTATTTACAGCTAGACATCAACTTCGTTGAAGCAAAACCCCTGCCAACAACCACCCCATCGGCTAACCCCCTTTTTGCCCTCAATATGACCAACCTCCGTCCATTTCCCACAAATTTACAAGGCATTCAGAATCCGCCGTCGCCTCAACGCCATGGCCTTGATGATCAATGTGACTACCAACTACGAAGACTTTCACAGAAGGATGGACCGGGAACGCGCTTGGGGGTGGGTCCGCTGTCACTTCTTTAAGGAGGCAGAGGAGGTAGAGGAGGAAGTAGAGGAAAAGGAGGCAATGAAGGAAGTAGAAGAGTAGGAGGCTGAGGCTCATGTGGAAGGATCGGAAGGTGAGGGGGACTATGTGGACTCATCGGAGCCACTAGTGTACAAGTGTGGGGGTGCTGCTGTGAAGTACGGAGGACAGAGTGAGGGAGTAATCGTTATTTCTGATTCCTTTTGTGGGGATTAGGCGGAGTTTGAAAGTAGTGAGGAGGGATCTGAGGGGCTCGATATGTCCGAGGAGGCTATCTATCATTCTGGGATGCTCGACGGAATTTGTAGGGCTTTTATTCGGTATATGAATATTTTGGAGGAATTTCTTGGCTCTAATCTCGAGTAATAAGATTTTGAGTAGTATATCTAGATATTTATCCTGTTATTATCTGCCATTAGTCTTTCTCGTTCACACTATTCCATTAAATGCATTTTGCGGGACTTTTTATGTTTGTTTGAGACTTCAAAGTCAGAATTAAAGTCTACATAAGCCAAGTTAACTGCTTGCTCTTGTAGAGGTCAAGCAAGTTGGGAGAAAACTTCTAGTGAACACCCAAATAGTCAAGAAGTTGAAAGGCAACTTCTGCCCTAAAACAAATTTCTTCAACATTAGCCCCTGAGCATTGGTGGTAGATCCTGCCCCATTTATACTACCTTGTAGGCTCTCGATGCCCCTTCCTTCTCCATTTCTTTTCGATCCCACAACCATACTTCGATAACACTCTTGCCGCTTGCAACGCCTCCGTCTTGGGAGAACTGGCTCTGATAATATCATCCTCGCTAGATTTATCCCTATCAACATGAATCTCCAGAATACGGGTAATCAAGAACTACGTCCTCTTCAGTACTGCAGCCCAAATTTTCACTAATCGCCAACACTTTAATCCTGCTGAATTTCATCAGCTTTTCTAACGCCTTATCTCTTTCCTTCAGATCACCCACAATAATTTTCTAAACAAAACCTCAGAGTTTGCTAAAGGAGACCATTCTCAGCTTCATACCTCCCCCAAACCCCTTGCACCCTGTTCTTCCCACCATTGCAGCCACCAGAATTCCTTGTCTTCTTTGGCTTCGCTCTTCTCTTCGACGAGTTTGGCAGCTTTTGCAGTGGAGAAACTCAACTTTTTTATACGCACAGAGGATCTTCTTTTGCGTACATCGTTCTATTCTGCAAGGTTTCACTGCTTTTTCTCCAACGCGCCGCCGGGATAGACAACTTCTCCTGGATGACAATTATATTACTCCCGCTCCCATTAACCGATACATTCTCTTCGCGTCCTTTTCTTCTTCCGACAACTATCTTCCTTGTATCTATTATTTTCACAGGACGCATATAATTGGGATGCAGGTTCACTTAATCTTTCTTTCAGCATTATTTCTTACCGTTTCCGACCTTCCTCCAGTATCGATAACGCTTTATGTCATTTCTGACAACTTTGTCTCGGCGAAAGTGCTTTAAAGTATTGCAGAATTTCCGAAAGCTTCCTCTTCTGTCCCTTCCTTCTTTACAAGAATCACAAACTCTGCCAGTTGTGGAGCCGAGGCGTCTATCTTCTATCTATAAGTATTCCTCTTGCTATTCCTCCCCTCGCCGCGGATTACATGGGATTCAGGGGCACATAATCTCACCCCGGAGGCTGATTCATGGGGGGATTCAAAGCTTTGTTTCAACTTCGATTCAGATGGCCATGTATGGTAAATTATTGATATGCGCTTCTTGATCCTGTGAAGAGCTATAAAATATGGTAACTGCGAAAAATTCCAAGCAAAAACAGTCAACGCAGCCATTGCTGAGAAGAATCGTAAATCCCATTACTTCCTTACTGATTTGTTAAGGAGTCGAATTCCTGCCCCAATTTTAGCCCTTGGCGGGCGGCATCCGGAGGTGTTTCATATCATCACAAAGTTCGAGAGAACCGTAGCCAGTCGCACCATGAGACTTTTCCGCAGCATAGACCTATCCTTCTGCAGCGACACTCGGCGTTGCTTTTACCCTCCAACGCGGCTTTTCTGCTTGATAGACTCTTTCTTGGTGCTCTGCATGGCCCCTCTTCACAAGCAGGGACAGGCAGCACAAAGACCCAAATAGAAACGATATATTAGGAGTGACGTGCAGAGTTGAATTCTCTAGGTAATTCCTAGTATTCATTTTGGTACCAGTCCGACACACTGTACAGCTGTGTGTGATGTGTGGTCCAAATTGTGGGTAGCTGATTTCTTTGATCTCAGCTCATGTCATGAGCCCTGGGTACCATCGAATTCCAGGATCTCCGTTGCAGTACGTTCTCCTATTTGCACTACCTCTACTCTCTGATACATTTTACTGTACACAGCCTTCGATCCTGAGATAAATTTTGATCGAGGCAGAGTTTAATAAGATACCAGCTCTCCGATAAACGTATCAAATGTCCCGTATCATTTCTGTAGGCGTTTTCAGGCGCGCGAATCGGAAATGAATTTTTTTTGTCGTCGTCACCTACCGACTTTTTATTTACTTTAGTACCTTCTCTTTTCCAAGATCGCTTGTAGTTCTGGTCCTTCCTCGCCCTCCCTAACTCTAAGCACCTTCCGAGGAGAATATCTCTCCTTCCTTACTCTTGCTCATCCTTTCCGCGGTACTCTCCAAATTCACTTCCATTTTAACTAGATATTATTATAATGTATCCACCCCTCTAAATTGATCCCAAATCAAGTTATTTTTCCCTTTTCGCTTACTTGCTTCTCCAAATTCATTTTTTTGAGAAAAAAAGCGCAAATCAACTACTGCAAATTACCTTTTAGATTTATTTTATCTATTTAAATCTATAGAATGCGCCCTAGGGAGCCTATTTTAACCCATTTATTCGAACTTTCAACCCCACGATGATTCTACTGAGTACTCCTCTACCCCTATCCAGTCGAAGTACCCCCAATCGCCTTCCACTCCCTAAATTCCACAAAAATGGACAACATATGCCCCTCCAGAGTCATTTCAAAAACTCGCCACCCTCGCCCCCTAATCGCCATTCCCCTACTCCCTTTCAGCCCTACTCACCGCGATGTATATCTCCGCCGGTAAACCAAGTAGCAGATGGTCGAGTTCGTTCGCCGCTTGCTCATCGAGTATGTGGCGGAGTATGTAGGTAGGGATAGGAGGAGGTGGTGGAGGATGGAGCTGGGGAGATTTTAGAGAAGTATGCGGCCTCAGAATTGGTTTACGAGAATGAGGATGAAGAGGAAACAAAGAGAAGGATGGGGAGAATGAGGGGGAGGGAGATATGGAAAGTGTTTGAATGGTGGGGCGGGGCTGTATAGTATGGACGAGGTGGTCTCTACGTTGGAACCGGATGGGGAAATCTTTAGTGGTGTAGATATTTTCGAGGAATAAATAGATAATTTTAAGCCGTTCGCAGATATTTGTGTGGACTGTTTCGGTGGTATGGGTATTTTGGACGATTTGTTTGGATCTAGTCCAGGAAATTGAAATTGTAAAGACTAGAATCAATTCCGCGTCTATTTAGCATCTCTGAAGTATCTTTTAATATCTTCAAAGTTTCTTTTATAGGGACTCTCACGTCCACAGAAATTATTTCTGTGAACTGTATGATATTTAGTATGGCTTTGCCAAGAATTTAGGGGTGGTAGCTGAGTAAACTGCTTCATCAGAGCGTGGTCAAGCAAGTTGGAACATCTACAGTTTTCGATGCATTGTACGGTTTCGCAAATGGCTTGGCCAATATACGGTATCTACGCTCCGGTACAAATTTACTGGGTACCAACCCACATATCTACCACAGTAAATTAACCCCCCATTTTCCCAGCTGGAACAAAAATTCATGTCAAGTCCCAACTAGTTAGGAAGTTGAGAATCAAACCCAGACCCAGTAAGCGTTCTTGTTACTTTTTGTCAGCGACGGTAGGTGGTAAAGCCTGTCCTTTCTGAATAAACTTGTTGAACTTTGGTCTTTCATCCATATATACCACTCCTTGATCTTGCAGCGATACCACGGTAGCGGTTTTATCGCTTGCAACTCCTTCGTTCTGAGATAGTGAGCGTCGGATATCTCTTTTCCGCCGTTGTACCGCTCTCACGCATGTCGACTTTTTGCAGTGATGAATTTTTAAGTTGCCGTGACAGCCACTCTGCGGGTTAACCGACGTCACGAGGAACTTGGCCCTTAGGGCGATGGAGGCCTATGGTAAGGTCCGAGCGGTACTTACTCAGAGGCACGCTGCTGTAGCCGTAATGTCCAACGCAGCTTGTCTGCTGGGCAGCCTTGAGCCGGCTCTCCAGGGAAATTTAAGAGGTACTACTGGTCACCCTATAGGATATTCTGGGCCATAACCGACCATATCTTTCGAATATTAAATCACCCATCTTTCTCCTTCTGCGGGTTAAGCCAACATCTCCATTGCAGTAAATGAACTCTCTTCTCCCGTGACAATCACGGCTCTTACGGTAAAGCCCCTTCAAGAATATTGACGCCAACATTGCTGTATTGGAAAAATTTTATGAGGATGTATTATCCGAGGGCACTTAGCTTTTGCGGTAAGTGCTTACTCAACGACGCGCCACAGCTACATCAATTTCCAATGCTGTGTGACTGATGGTTGGTCTCCAGCCCTTTTTCTAGGGTGATCTTCGCACGCTCCTAACCTCTTAGTGGGTAAGCATACATCCACTCAGCGTAATCCTTAAAGGACCATCTGGCCTTACTTCAGCAAATGACTCTACTTTTCAAATATTAAACTTCCCAAACTTTTCCCTTGTATTCATTAGACAAAGCGGGGGAACACGGCGGGTTCATTTACTTTACCAGATAAGCTGGCTGATATCCAGTCAATTTGTGTGGTGAGGGACGAAGCCGCTTTCCGAGCTTGCTTTGAGCTCCGCCTTCAACCGTGACATGTAGCGGCTTACCCCAATGCCTTGCATACTGTAGATGTGTCCTTAAAATGCCGTGTATACATGAACTTGTAGTCTTTGAACGATCTCCTCCGCGTTGTAGTGCGTCGCGCTGTATGTGGTATCTTCAGAAAGACTTGTTACCATCACATCTACAGTGTAGCAATGATGTTCATTGTCCATGCAGGCTGGTTCCAGCGTTCGAAGTGGACGTTCGACCCATCACCACAACTGATTATGATTCGGAGTGGCTTTCATTTCTTTTGATTGCTACCATAAGCCCCCGTTTTCTCAAACTGGGAAACTCAAATCCACCGCTCCTCGTTACTATTGTGTCGTAACGTTGGAGAGGTGGAACAATAGATTGGTCAGTGACCACAAGAGCTGCTTCAGTTACCCTCGAGAACATGGGTTTGGAAAGAGGGGGTAACTGTGGTGCTCTTTAGATTTTTTTTACTCGTCATTTCCGAGTGTATACTGATTAGAGTTGTAGGACGGCTATTTCCCAATACGGACGGGCAGCTTTTGAAGTGTGTTAACTTAAAAATTGGTCAGTTAGGGGGGAATGGTAACCTTTTAATGTAAAGTTGTGAAGTGAGGACAGAGACTCTGGCCCAGCCGTCGGCAGTATTACTGAGAGCTGTCGCTAGTGATACGTGTTTTGTGATGATTCGTCATAACAGCCGTGTGCGGGAGGACGATGGATGAGACACGTGTACGTAGGGAATGAAACTCAGAATAACGGTGTCTCCCACGCCTCTCAGCTATGAAGTTGCTAAGGTCTTGGAGAGCCTTGAGACGACATTTTCCAATCTGTCTATAGATGTCAATGGCGGGGGGGATGAGTTCCCAGCCTTCTTGGTCGCAAGCCGCAGAATAGTATGCTACTTTCTTCTTCTCGGCACGGTCAAGAGTAGACGCACCATTGTCAGCTAAGTTGCGGTATGGGGCAGAGAGGGGGCTGACAATGGTGACATCCAAGGCCATAGGAGATGGGGCGAACAGGGAATCGTCAATGACTAAGTCTCCAAATAATGCAGGCGCGACAGGTTTCTACCCGCCACCCGCATCCGTAGTTTATTTATGAATACCCTCCGCACGCTTCTGTGCGACATTGTACAACCCATAAAGATTTACCACCACCACCATGACTAAGTTGGTGTGCACTCTAATATTGAATGAGAAACTCTAATGTTGAATGAGAAAATATATCATCTACGCTTACCTGATAGGGGGAAAGGTTTGGCTGTTTTACTCTTACCTGATGGTGATTATGGACTGTACGGAATCCAAATTCTGATGTCTTGTACAGTGCTGTACATCGATATGTCATTCATTTCCTTCGCTCCGCTTTTGTACTCTTCCAACTCTTGCAAATCACATGGTGCTCTTCATGCAGGCTCCTGCATGGATGTTCTCGATCGATTCACTTGCTGCAGAATGTTCTTGGTCGAGTGAACATCGAATGGCAAAATTGATGCTGCCGATTATTAAACTTCGTCATCTCTGGTAATCATTGGTAGGTAGTATTCAACTACCAACGGAACAGATCAAACTCCACAAGCCCAATGAAAGACTAGACACCAATGCACCAACAGAATCACGCCCCTGGACAATACGGAATTCCTATGTGATAGTTTCTTACATAACACGTCTAATGAAATATCAGAATATTAAGAGCAATCTGTTGCTTGACAGGACGAAAACGTTCGGGAGGGAAGGTAAAGCAAGGTATCGTACTTGCTGGCCTCCCCTGTACTTGCTGGTAAAGACAACTTAAGTGGGGGAAGTTTTGGGTGTTTTTACTGTTGGAATATATATTCGCTGGTAGAGGGGAAAGGTTTGGGTGTTTTACTTTTGGAAGATATATCCGATCCGCTAGTAGAGTGAAGCGCCATCAGTGCCTGCCGCAATCTTTCACATACATGCTCACTATCACCACATAAGTTGACTGGGTATCAGCCAGCTTGAGGGTTACAGTAAATGGACCCCCCGTGTTCCCCCTGTACATTGTAGTATCAGGAAATGACAAATTTTGCCTCTAGGAACTGTGTCTGAACTGACATTTCAGGCATTTTGGTTGACAAGTAGAACTACAAAGACAGTTAAATAAAGATTCCGGTGACTCTTCAGATTATGTTCATAGAGAGCAACAAATATTCCTTTTTTCATCCCCATAGACCAGCCATGATGCTTGTGAAGCAGTTTGGGATGGTTTCAAGAGGAAATCGACATCTATCTGATGGATGGCTGCTTTATCTATAAAAGCAGCAGTCTTGTCCAGTGCAGCCTGCTTGATGGCTGACCTTGAGGTGGCCTTTTAGAGAGCGTAGCCTCTCCCGCATTACTGTGAGGGAAGGTCCCTTGAGTTGTGTGCGGTTGTCTGGACTATTTTGGGATAGAGTCGAATATCTCTTCCAAGAATGAAACACTCAAACCTTCCTCTTCGACAATAGAATCCCTTTCATATTACTTCCATGCAATTTGCAACTCCAAATAAATTCTGCAGTATTCGTGCATAGATTTCTTTTTCGTGTTAGCCTCATTTTGACGACGCCTTTGCATTCCGTACTTGACTACCACTGTCCTATGGGGTTTAATGGGATAATGGGATGAGCTGGGTTTTTATTGTTGAGCTGAGGTAGATATGTGCTGGTCCGAAGAAAAACGACTCGTCAACCACTACTGCGTACCCAACCACTACATCATCAGCCCCACAGAACCGCTTCCAGGACCATGGAATTCCTCCGGAGCAACGCCATCACCGACAGCCAGTTTAAACGACTACCGGACGCCATCATTGTACTATATGCTCATCGTTAACGGCCATTACATTGCACCTCCCTACTATCTCTAACCCCAAAGGACCGCTATGATGCACACCTAAGTCCAACCGAACAAGATTCTCCGCATGCATTACAGTATTTGTGAAATGGGGGGTTAGTTTACTGTGGTAGATATGTGGGTTGGTACCCAGTAAATTTGTACCGGAGCGTATATACCGAAAATTACAGTATTTCACCTGCAAGATTACCCTGACGACGTAGCCCAATCTAGGCGGCTTCTATTAGTCAGGAGTGAATAAATGTTCACCACACCAGCAAGGTGAAGTATAGACTCTGCAGTGGGAGTCTATTGTGATGGGGTTTGCAGGGGTTTTATTGGGGTAAAAGATATTGGGGCCTTTATTGATGAGCTAGGCTACATATAGATTGGTCTACAAAAAAGGACTCTTCTACCACTATTGCATGCCCATCCACTACATCACCGCCAAGATGAAGTATAGACCATGTACAGACAAATCCGTGGCTATCCCCGTGCTCATAATAACCTCACCCGCGCGCCCAGTTGATGCCTGCCCATAGATGCCTTCGTGTTTGAATATAATAGGGGCGGCTTCGTGGAAGATGTCGGCTGCATATCACCGATTGGTGATGTGTGAGAGGGTTTCGGTAGACACGGAGGGTTCACCGCAGACTTGTTAGTCTTGGATACTGGAAGGAGTGGGAAGGACAAGTGAAACAAAGGAAAGAAGAGCCGCAAACAATCCACCGAAAATACCCTGCGGAACAGTGCCCCCACTGAAAAGAGGCTCCTTCGCCTGCCATTAAGAACCTTGCAGAAGGATGCGACGGCGACAAGCTGCATCGTGGAGCGGCGACCTTGACGAAAACTATGCAGCGCCGCTTTACAGCGCTGTTCGAAAAGCAACGCCATATTTGCTCGCCATTCTCGGTTCGTCCAAAGTGCTCCCGGGGCGAGAGATGGGGCTACTGTCGACAAGGATATCGACGAGATCGGTGCACCGAGTGCGTAGGAATTGCGGCATGTCGATATGCAGGGGAAACGGACTGGACGGGAGGAAGTGGCCGCGCCCGCACCCAATGACATGTCTCACGGGTCGTGCGCCGAGAGCGGCGAAATGTTGATGAAGCCTCGCAGTGGTTGGGTGGAGTTTTGAGTCCGGGGCGTTGCTTCTGAAAATATGCGACAATGGGGTTGGTTTATCGCGAATGGTGCAAAAGCTTAATGAGTCCTTGTAATTTCCATTCCGACAATGAGGCAGGACCTGGTGGTAAATCTTTATGGGTTGTACAATGTTGCACAGAAGCGTGCGGAGGGTATTCATAAATTAACTACGGATGCGGACCTACTGTCCTACATGAGTGATGAATAAATATCATATTTTTTCTAGTATAACTTGCGGCAATCTGTAACAGTATCATCATGCAGAACATTCCCTCAGGCACTTGCCAGCTTGAACGCAGCCCACGCGGACAAGCTCCGAAAATACCAGGGATTCTTAGCCAGCTTACCTGGCAGGAACAGACTCGTGCCCGTTCCTATCTCCACACTCGGGGGGTGGCATCCCGAAGCGTTCCGCCACATCACGGAGGTAGCCCGAGCAGTCGCCAACCGAGCCTTGGACCAATACTCCAGGGTGACGACAATTCTCCTCCAACGACACGCGGCGTTGATGGTCACTTCCAACGCAGCCTGCTTGTCAACCGGTCTACCAGCTACTTTCTAGCTGGTACACACGCTCAAGCACTTGCAATATGGGTCCCGCCAATGGTTTGATTACAAATATAGAGGACTCCCAACCTTTCCATTACTCGCAGTAAACCAAACCAATTTTCCCCCTCAGGCACTTACATCACTTTCATCTACAAGCACCGACTACAACTCGTGGGTACCTTACCGGAAATTAGCGCAGCCACTTGCTCATATGCCTGACTACCAATTCCTACGCTTAGTTTCTCACCAGCCTCAACGGATGGAGGGAAATGGACACCGCCCCACAACCTAGATAGACCACATTCTTCAGCTCCCCTTTGTAAAGTTTCGTATCTTACAGAAACTGCCTCTTGATGAGGGAACCCGAATGCTCCTGGCTGAAAAGTAACTTCATAAGGGGGAATAGAGCTATTGGTAAGATCTTCAAGGGCCATTCGCAATACGTCAAGGCCTGTGGTACAGATCATAGCAGACCCGGAGGGGAACTCAGCATGGGATTGCACTGGGAATAATGGCTTGTAGGCTTCCGCGGGAATCCATCCCGAGCCATTCTCCTCGGAAATAAAAACCTTGATCATCTGTCCTCCAAAAAACTTGTTAATCATCGTCGGGGGTCTAACGGCATTAATTCTTACTTTCTCTTTCCAAGCAATGATAAGTGAATCATGCTGGGCAATGAACTGCGCGAGTTGAATGTAGGCCTCCTGCCATTCCGATAAACCCAGCTTCTTCGAATAAAATAGCAAAAACGAACCAAGTGAGATGCGCTTATTCTCCCACCATCTGGCCAAAAATCTCTGTTTCGCAGTCAAGCCTCGAGAAAGTTGGAAGAAAGCTCCCAGTTGACGAAGCATCAATAGACGATCAGCTGCCGAAATCTCCCGGCGGTCAGCATCAGAATAAGGACTCGCAACATTGCGATTCATAACCTGGCAACGCGTCATGGCTAGGGGGGTGGCTGTCCCCAGCTGTGGGGTGTTGAATACTTGGCTCTTGAATCCACCAGTTGATCCTGAAGCTTCCTCTAATGGTTGCCATTTTAATGGCATTGGAAGTAAGTCGACAGGAGTTTCTGCCTTATTCGCGGGAACAAAGCCAGTTGTATCTGCATACCTTCTGCGAAGGGCACCAGGAAGAGAGAGATTCCCTTGCGAGTTCCAACCGTCATTTGACAAGTAATTATTTGCGCGATTTGCTAGAAAGTTTGCAAACCCGCTTGTCGAGGACGAATCAACCGAATCATCCGTTGGAAGAAGGCCAATAGATCGAAGATACTCACCGAAAGGCTTAGCCTCAGTCGGATACTGCTCCCGATAAATTCGGAACAAGGTATACGCTCGTACTATGGAACGATTCAATGGAGTGCACAGTTCTTCTGTGATGGGATCCTTCGTGCCAAAAAAAGAAAGCGCTACTGGATGGCACGCAGCAGCTATTTCATAGCGAGCAATGGCCTGAATGTAGAGATATCGGATGGAAAGGGACGCTTCCAAGCCTCCTACGTTAAGATTGAATATAGCGTCGTGAGCAGGAAGACCTTCATCGAAAGATAACTGCTCTAGAGTCTGAGAAGTTGAAGTGACCGCAAAAAGTAGCAGTGAAACGAGCAGATGCGGAACCATTCTGAAGATTAAATGGCGGTGTTGTAAGATGATGGTCCGGTATTTGGAGTTCCTGAGCAATGCAGGCCTTATATGATGAGTGTGCTAGGAGACAACAATGGCCCGCGTTACTGCCCTTTGAGTAGGTAGTACGGTTTTAATAGGAACGCTTCATTATTATTCTCAGCTTTTTGTGTGACAACATTCGCAGTAAAGACAGGAGAGGTTGATACCTTGCTGAGATTGACACTTCACAGGAAGAATGGTGTCCTGTTGATGAGGGGGTCCACCGTCTGAGGAAAACTGGAATCATTCTGCTGCTACGTTCAGATTTGGATGTCCAGGGAGTACATTGCTGGCGAGGTATAAAATAAGCTGCGATACTTAATCAAAAAGTGCATAATGCGAGTAACGCAATGAACATTTCTTGATGTTCCCGCATTGTAGCTCGGACAAGCTAAGGATGGAGGAGCCTGTGAATACAATTAGATACAGTAATTGAAATCTCATTCACTGAAATGTTTGTACATCTGATGGCCTGCTGACAAGTGCTCTGCGTTTAGGTGAAGTACTGTACAGTAGATCCAGCGGCAACTGATGGGGGGGAACTTTGGGCTTATTTTAATTAATGGAAGATGTGCTTTATGCGGGATAAGTCGTTACTGATGGGTAACACTAAATAACATTCCTTGCAGTGCCGGCTCAATGCCAGCGAGCAGGCATACCGCGTTAGACATGACGGCCGCGGCAGCGTACCTTTGGATAAGCACTGCTCAAACCGTCCCATTAAAGCTAGTCAATTCTAGTGGCCCTTTACAAGTATTGAAGAAAATTAATGAGTAATTCCCATAGGTCTCCATCGCTCGGACGGCGACGTTCCGCGCGACATCGGCTAGCACCGCGTACGCGCCTGGGTGCCAGCCTCCAAGGGTGGATATTGGGATAGGATAGGTTCAAGCCTTCCTCTAGCAGAAGTCGCGAGCAAGGGTTAGTACTTTCTACGCTTGGCGGAAATTGGGGAATTAAGGGAGGCGAGTGGGTTGAAAGTCCGCACTCCCCTATTGGAAGGGGGGAACGATGGGGTAGTTTACTTCGTCGTCTGACACTTTTAGCAGGGGAAATCTAAACGGAGTTTGGAGAGAAGGACAGGAGAAACCAGAAACGGGTCTGCGCCTCTGTGACCATGTGACTACATCGACGGGTCAAGGCAGGCTAGGAGGCATGCCACATTAGACAGTACAGTACAGCTAACGCCCTGCGCTCGTCGGAGCAGAAATGGGCTGGAAAATGGAATCCCAACGATGTGACAAATCATGCTGCGGTCACACCACATTAGGGCTGCCGCGCAGCAACGTTTTTAATGACAACTATGCATTGTAGAAATGCGCCTATTCTAGCCAATCATATAATTTTAAGTAGTTATACTTATAGCTCTTACGATTTAGAGCTAAGAATAGTATGAGCAACTCCACGATGCGTTGTCGACGGTGTCGAAGGGGTAGAGTGTCCGTGTTGCTAGAGTGTAGAACCTTGTACATTTTTTGGTACCAAGACCTTGCCTTTACATTTCACAGACATTGGGGTATAAGTACAAAGTCATACTACATGAACGGACGGAACATAGATTACATATTCTTCAATCTTAATCAAAGATAAAAAATCAAAATAACCAAGCGAGCGCATCCAAAAAGCCAACCATCAAACCTAACAAGTTCCGTACTCCCCTTTTAGCCAAAGTTCTTCTCAGAGCTTCTGGTCTCCGAGATCTCGTCAAAGTCAAAACAAAGTCTTCCAGTAAATAATGTCAACTGCAGTGCTTCCGTTAGCCCGCTGTCTTTCCTGGTCAGTGGGTCAGCCAAGTTAGAGTGTGCAGGGACCCAGGAGATTTTGTCCACAGCACCAGTTTGAAATTCATAGCGAACACAGGCATCATCACAACGAATAGAGTTTCCAATCGAATATGTTTGCGTAAACAGGAAAGTAAAAAGATAGTTCGAGTTGACAGCCAAAAGCAACTTGAATTGACTTCCAACGAAGTTCTGAATAAGCGTTAGCAATCGTTTTTCATTCATCACTACATTCAGACGCAACAAGAATCTCCGCAACAGGAACGCTTTTCACAGGGCGTTTCGACTTGTGTGACTTCCAAGAGATCGCATGGCAGATTGTTTGATTCTCCATTTCACCAACCAAAAATCCATTAAGTACCCCAAGTTGTCCATATTCATCTGTCCTTGAAGCATCACCGAACACACCAAAACGCTGAGTTGTGTTGTTGATTATCCGGTGGTATTGAATAAGCAATTGGTTTTCCAAGCTTCTTCAGCCTGCGGGCAATGTTGAACTGTTCCACCAAGTAACCAACCTTAAGATGGGGTGCATTTTGTTGAAAATAACTTGCATAGAATGAGCAAAATTGTGAGGCGGCAGTTCCGATCCAACCGAGCGAGCTGTTTGCCGATGCAAAGACAGATTTCTCAATCTGTGTAAGTGACTTATCGTACTGTTTACGATGTATCGTTGTGAATGGATGCTCAACAACTAAGGCAAGCTTTTTATCAGCATCAGCATCAATCTCAATTGTATAATCGCCATTTTGCAATGTGTTGATGCCAAAGAATAGAAGATTTCCAAGACCATGCATTACATCGCCAAACTTAAATCTCCTGTCAAACTCCTCCATAAAATGCTTCACCCGATCTTATTCTACAGCTGCTTTAAGGTCATCAATTTTTTTTGCCACAATTAATACTAGCTTGCCATTTTTCTTTCGAAAGAACATCTGAGGAACATGCAATGATTGAGTGAGTCCAATATCAAACATAACTTGATCAGACTGGCTTTGCCACTTCGCATTAGCATTTACAAGGCTATAGGAAGCTGTCAAAAGAAGCCTCGTATGACGTCAGGAACGGATCAAAGTTTTCTATAGGAGCTGACTTGAAACGCAGAAAAACGCCACGAATAATTCCGTGCTTAGAATCATTTGCAATCTTTGAGTGACTGCCTGGCGGCACTGTTTGAATTGTTATACAGAGCTTCTCAGTATATTATTTGAATTCACCAATTCGAAAAGTCTTTTCTGCCCTATTCGAGTCAGGGTACCAGAACTGGGATACCCAAGTAGCTTCAAGCCAACAACAGCCTCCTGGAGGCTTTTCGGTGAGTCAACGTATACAAAGGAGTACCTCGTGATAAAATGCATTAGGTGCACTAGCAGAATATCATCCAAGTGCAAGTGGTCAACGTATAATACTTCGTTGAAATTCTTGGATAATGAGCTAATACATACCGTGCAACTGGGCTGGGGACCTGCTTTTGAACGACAGGCATAACAAAGATTGACGACATCTTTGATATAAGATGCTACTGTGTCATTCCATAAACCATTCCTTTCGAAAAGTAGCTTTTAATCTGTGAAACTAGCATGCTCGCACACATGCTTGTGTACTTTTTCAATGAGAGTGGCAGCCGACAGGCACGATAATACTGATCTTTTCTTGTAGTGTGAAGTAAAGCGATTTAGCTCAATGTAGCTCAATTATTCATGATTGACTAGAGAAATAGACTCTCTTTTTCCTTCAGCGAGAAATAACAATATGTTCTTGCCGATATGCTCGATATTGGCCTTGCTGGTCACATTTCTCCCTATTACCCACTGTGAGTATCCATCCAAGACGAGGTGCTTAATTTCGATCGGGCAACCTTGATCAGATTTGGCGGTGAGCACAATAGAGCCAAGAATAAGACGTGGCATACTCTCATATGTTCTAGCCCCATATTTACAATGGGTATGCCCATTGAGTGACACATGGATCGGATCGAGTTGGGGGTTTGGGGTCAGTCCAATATGTTCACGTAGGAGATCGAGCTCAACAGAGCCAATTCCTACATACGGAGCACCGTCATCGAGAAGAGGGCCAATAGTAATTGTTAATGAATTTGTACTAGCAGATGAGCATTTTAGGGTTTTCGAGCCTGATCCTAAGGATCCAGATAAAGTTGACATATTGAAGCGGACAACCCTTTTTTATTACTTGTCTCTTCTCTCATACTTTGAATCATTGTCAAATTTTTTCGAGTGTAAAAAGTTGGCGCTTGAACCCTGTTGGTTTTCAAGCGACTTTTAGTGAGCCGGGAGTGATTCATCTGGACGATGATTGCGCTTCCAGTATCCATATTTTCCACAAAGATCACAAAGATATTTCATTGATGGTGGTTGCGCTTTGTACCGGTTTCCTTCAAAGCTACCAGTACCAGAAGAGATAGGTGATAATATTACAGTTTAATTAGTCTGATGCGAGGTTTTGGCACATTTTCTGATGACAGAAGACACCGATTGGCATATAATTGCTTTCAAAAACTCATCGTTTGATCATTTAAGCTCTAATCTGACAGTGTAGCAGCCTCCATTACTGAAACACGCTGGGAGTCATCAATAGCAGAATTAGACAGAAGCATAAGTGCTGCGATGCACTCAGGAACCTTAGTAGCTGACGAAGTGGAATGGAACTTCGCTACCTGAGCTGAAAAACGAGACTCAAAATTTCAATAATCTCTATACTTCCGCGGCGTGTATTCCAGAGCTATTTGGAGGCGCGGTACGCCTCACTAACAACGGAAAGGGCATTCTTTTGGTATATTTTACTAACTAGTAAATTGACAGCTCCTTCGGCAACCAACTCCGCTTCTGAAATTCCGTAGCAGAGGTCCTTGGCACGCTCTTATAGCTGTGACTTGAGAAAAACAGCCTGCAGAGCAGCTGGAATCTTGTTGCTGTTTGAAGCAAGCAGTGCATTGTGAATTGTCTGGCATAGCCTTACAGCGTCTCGATACTCTTCCTGGTCGCCATTTCCATCATTCCACGGAGGACTCTTGGCATCCCAGGAGAACTTAGGCCTGGAAGCCAAGTTGGATTAGGGCGCTGGGCCAATAAGTAAGATTAGCTTGAGCAACTCCACGATGTGTTGTCGACGGTGTCGAATGGGTGGAGTGTCCGTGTTGCTTGAGAGTAGAACGTTGTAAAGTTTTGGTACCAAGACCGTGCCTCTACATTTCACAGACACTAGGGTATAAGTACAAAGTCATACTACATGAATGGAAGTAACATAGATTAAATATTCTTTAATCTTAATCAAAGATTCAAAATCAAAATAACCAAGCGGACGCATCCAAAAAGCCAACCATCAAACCTAAAAAGTTCCACAAGAGCTCTCTGGGGGTAGAATTGGGCGCTGTACAAACGAAAATCTCATGCTGTTGGTCAGTATATAAACCTCGGTCTTGCCTCCGGTTCAGGGATGTGGGGAAAAAAGAGAGGAAGAAAGGAACAATCGTCTACAACTCTCCCATCTCTACCTTCTTACTCCAGTGTACTAGCTCTAACCATCAGAAATTAGTTTGGGACAATAATTACCAGCGCTGTAGGATTTGATCCCTGGTGATGGGAGTCCGGCAATGGAGATAGGAGATCACATCCTAGGCTGGCAGTAAATGAATTGAAGGTCTGTGCAGGACTTACGTCATCAGAGCAGGCATATGCCTCCGTGGCATATGCGTATGTTCCACGGACCAATCATCGCGTGATATGGATGATGTGGGCGATACTCATCTGTCGTCGCCGAGCAGGGACGACTACGAGTGTGAAGTTTCAATACAATTTGAGTGTGAAGGTTCAATACGATCTGCTAGGAGTAGATCTAATTAAGGCAGCCCGCTGTGTCGTTCGGACCCAGCGTACGCGTATTGAGCGGAAGCGAGACATACGCCCGGCTTGGCCAACTATTGCGCTCAGTTTCCTTTTAACTTTTCTATTTCTACCATTTCTATCCTTCTTGTTTCTTTCCTTTTCTTTGGACGCCCCGCGATTAAGTCCGCGAGATCTCACAACCTTGCGCTGCGTGTCTAGGCATGAGGACTATTTTGGCTCTCTAGATGCTCTTCATTGTCCTCGTGGCCACATTTGCTGCCAATTCCGCGACGAACCCGTACGCCTCCGGGTGTCGTCCTCCCAGAACAGATATCGGGATTGGCACTAGCCTCTTCCTTCTCTCAGCAGAAAGTAGAGGATACTATTGGAAGGAGCAAGAAGATTGACGAACCTCACGTCGAAAAGGTCCGTTCCTCCGTTGCTACCCATTGCCTTGATATTCGGCCTTGTGCGGGAAGCCCCTTTCGCTGCTCGATGACAGGGTGACGGGCTGCTTTCTGTTGGTCTTGGGCGAGGACGACGACGACAGGCACCGAAACCGACGAGACGGCTTGACAATCATGTCGTCGGGTTCGGTGCGCGCCATACAGGTGGTGCATGAGATTATCCCCATAGCAGTCGAGGAACTCAGGGAATTTTGTTCGTGGGCACGGATGGGGGTGGTGTACTCTTAGTGCATGAAAAATTTATACTGTTTGTGTTACAATTGACAGCAATGTTGGTCAGTACAGTACATTAGATGGGGTTAACGGAGTTGCAACTTGAAATTTTTTTTTGAAATGGAGGAGAGCAGCATATGTATGGTAACGGTATACATCGGAGGAGAATCCGGAGTGCATCAGAAACAGAAGTGCGGGAGACAACTATATTCCCATCATCGGCATACCAGGAATTCAAGGGTGGGGTGAACCGTTCCTGGACGGACAGAAGAAGAGGGTAGAAGTCAGGTGCAAAGAGTTAGGGGCTAAGGAGATCACCCCGTTGCGTTGTAGTCTCGCTAGAGATTGTGGAGTCAACGAAGGAGATGTTAGAGATCCCTCCGTAGCAGTAGTGGACCCAGCGAGCGATGCAGGGGGCATGTTGAAGGACTTCATCAAGAATGATTTAACGCGAGATGCGGTTGAAGGCGTTATGGTCGTCGATTTGCATAAGGACATGATGGAAAAATTCAAGACGGTCCGTGAGGCGTCGAGTTGCATGAACGATTATATCCGTTCCGTTCCTGACTCCGACCCAAAGCTGGTGAGGAAGGAGGTAAGATGAGAGCTGATGGGAGACCTTGTGTGCAAGGAAACAAGCAATCAGGCGACTGAGCAATGAGAGACGATGCTAGGGCTAACGCCTCCGTTGGGATTTCGGAGATCGGCTAGTCTGGCACCATAGAAGAAGGGCCGGCATGAATCGGGCAGGTCCCCATCATAGCACATGTCTACGAACTTCGTGAGCATGTACAAGCAGTCGCGCTGAGGGTGAAACCCACCCGCTGGTCGGAGTAGAGCCCGTAGGAACCCTGGGGAGAGGCTTCCTGCGCCTGGCGTTGTTGAGGAGTCGAGACTTTATATCACCCGAAGAATATCCTGAACGGAGAAGGTCAGACCAGAAGGGAGACGAAGACATGGGTGGGGAGTAACAGAGAAAGGGCTCGAAGGATGGAGAGATTGAAGGGCACGGAAGTTGTCTGCGGTTGGACGGACGGAAGCAGCCGGCTGCAATAGGGCAGCAGTGGCCGGGGAAGGGCTACCGTCGTACAGGGAGCGCCGGCAGCGTTTCAGGGGACTACGAGGGGGCGGCAGAGGGTGACGGTCAGAGGGCGAATCGAGACAAAAAATGGAGAGGGCCTCATGGAAAAGGTCATCGAACAATCCATCTCCTGCCATACGGATACGTTCGGAGGGGCTTGAGTATGTTTCACGGCGACGTAGGCGGGCAATTGTAGGCTTGCAACGACAGGAGACGAGTTTTGTAATGGCAAGGAGCTCGAGGTGAGCACGAGATCATTGATTTCCGGAGGTTTCTGATATGAAAAGTTGAAGGGCACCATAATAAAGGTCATAAGCGGCAGCCTGTACAGGACGGGAAAATATTTGAAAAAATGAGAGCAGGGAGGAAGGAGCGGGGGTCGGGGGCGGAGCCAAGGACGGCAGCCTCGATTGAAATACTATGATTGGAGTGGTAGACTCCATTATTCATCGTTCAGATTGATGAAATATTCAGAAACTGGAATATGCTCGAGCACCCCAAAGGAATTTGAGTGTGAAGAAGTGATGCGGGGAGAGGGTGGTGCAAGCCCGCTCACAGGGGCAAAAAGGGGGGATGGAAGGCGCGGACGAGGTTCCAACTGTCGGACGTCAAAGTTTGAGGATGGCGAATCTCAGCGTGAGGGGAACAGCGAAGCTTGAGGAACAATTGGAAAGAGGGGGGCAGGTGGTAATGCAGTTGCCAAGGAGAAATCAATCACCGCGGAGAGGCTGGAGAGAATGGCGGCATCGGTCTTGCGGAGGAACTGGGCGAAGGTAGGAGCTGAGATCCAAGTGCAGGAACCATCTTCGAGTCGAGAAATCTCGCCGCGAAGACCGGGCCAAAAGGACTGCAGTTCGTCGGTGGAGACGTCGGTGGCGTGGTCGACAGTTTCCGAGAATGAGAGATCAGGGAGGGGAAAGTTTGTCATGGCAGGAGATGGAATGTTCGATGACCTTTTCCATGAGGCCCTCTCCATTTTTTGTCTCGATTCGCCCTCTGACCGTCACCCTCTGCCGCCCCCTCGTAGTCCCCTGAAACGCTGCTGGCGCTCCCTGTACGACGGTAGCCCTTCCCCCGGCCACTGCTGCCCTATTGCAGCCGGCTGCTTCCGTCCGTCCAACCGCAGACAACTTCCGTGCCCTTCAATCTCTCCATCCTTCGAGCCCTTTCTCTGTTACTCCCCACCCATGTCTTCGTCTCCCTTCTGGTCTGACCTTCTCCGTTCAGGATATTCTTCGGGTGATATAAAGTCTCGACTCCTCGACAACGCCAGGCGCAGGAAGCCTCTCCCCAGGATTCCTACGGGTTCTACTCCGACCGGCGGGTGAGTTTCACCCTCAGCGCGACTGCTTTTAGTCATTATATTCTGATGCCGCGCACAAAAAATTCAGCATTTTTATCCCTTGCTGCATTGTAAATATTAGTCTTAGGGTTATAATGTGTCGGAACATATACAATGTGATCCTTCAGATGCATAGGGAGCCAGCACATATGGCTCAGTGGTTAACGCTTTCAACAGCTTCTGGGCGCAGTTAAAGTTGACGCTGGGGACGCGGGTTCCATTCCCGCTGACTGCACTGAGATGGACATTTGTTACAGGCACTACTGTAATATTCTGTGGAAGCCCTAAAAACCTTGAAAAGCATCTTGTGGTGGTGTGGAAGACGATTTTTAGTGCATTCAGTATCTACTGGGGATTTTGCGCGTCCTAACTATACGGCGAAGACCTATCCATCCATGTGCATCGGGGCTTGTGAGACTAAGGCTTGAGCGATGGATGACCAGGGGGTGCAACCCAGTCGCTGGTGGATACGGCGGCGGATAACACAAGGTGTCGAGTGACACTTGGACGCGATCCGCGGAACTAACTACTCAATGAACGCAATGGTACTATGGGAAGGTACGCCCAGGGAATCAAACGCTGAGGGTCCAAACTTGGAATTTCGGCGTGTATGGTGCAGAAGATGGGTCAGTTGGGGTAACAGGTAGGAATCGGGCGAGGTTGCGTTCCAAAGTGGTAACCTTGTCGCGGGCCGCCACTTCAGCAGCGCCACCTGGGATCTGGGTCGCCTTGGTGCGAACTGCGGCCCTGAATGTCGAGACGACTGGGGTAGTGAGAGAGAAGGATCTTTACTCATTAATTATCTTGAGGGAGGAACTTTATTGCCTCCATCAGTAAAACGGGTGTCCGCTGCAGGATCCGACTATATTGCTAGCTAAGAGCTAACGGGGTGGTCCTCGTCGGCCACGTAAGAGTGCCTCTGAGCGAGTGGGGGTGTTGAAATATATATGTTGTAGTCCGCTCATTTGCACAAGAGAGCTAGCGCATGCGGCTCACTGGTTAACGATCTCAACAGGTTCTGGGCCCAGTTGACGTTGCCGCTGTTGTCGCGGGTTCCATTCCCGCTGAGTGCACTGAGATGGACATTTGTTACAGGCATTACTGTAATATTCTGTGGAAGCCCTGAACTCCTCGACAATCATCTTGTGGAAATGACTCTGAGCGAGGGGGGTATTGAAAAATTCATGTTGTGGTCCGCTCAGATGCACAAGAGAGTCAGCGCATGTGGTTCAGAGCTTAACGTTTTTTAACAGAATTAAGTAAAGGACTGCCAGTGAAAATTTTATAGGAACAGTCTAGCACTAGCGCAATAGCGTCCGGCGATGTTCCAAGCCACTGGAGTTGGGATTAATTTACTAGAACAACGACTTTCAGTGCTGAAATTGCAATATTTACGAGTTTTCTTGTGTTATAAAATTTACCAGCTTTATCATCATTAATAGTTCGTTGGTATGACCAACTGCCATTGAACTTCTGATCGCATTTCTCTGGGGCTCAAGTAGCCATTTTGAAAACAGTCGTGCAAATTTTCGATCAGAAAGAGAAAGCCCCCTAACTTTAGAGTCACAGTCAGCAATAATTCTTTCAATTATATCGTTCTCATTCCCAGAGAACAGAAGTTGGCTCTCTCGTAAAATTTATTTGAGGTCTGCTACGCATAGGCATTCCAAAGATATCTTCAATCTTTTTCTCTCTGAATCAGTGAGCCTCTGCCGCCCCTCACCAACGGATATGACCTCCAGTTTATTTTCAGAACTTACTCTCCGAATATCTCTCTCTGTTCTCAGAGATTTGAATAACCTTCCCACTGTTGAAATAGCAACACAAGATCTAGGAAAAAACCGTGACTGACAGTCCTGATGTGACATGCGAGTTATCAAACTGCCCTCAACACCAAATGACGCCCGATTTATTTCATCGAAGTATGCAAGACGAAGACTCGTGGCATATACTTTCCGAGACGATGCAGAGGGGCTGGTATCACGTTCCATTTATCAAATGTAGGATATCGAATTGTAGACATCATCGTAACCCCGGTTTTGAGCAGAACTCCCTCGCACAGCATGTTAGCGTAAATAAAACGACAGTTTAGGTCTTTCAACGCACCAAGGGCGCACCGGGCTCAATGCAGGCAAAAGAACTTTACAAAAGAGATGATTTCTTAAAAAATTGCGTTTTTTACAGATGATGACGGTCCGGGACGCTATGTCTCCCTCTTGTTAGCACTTCGATAGAAATTTCGTACGGTTGCTACAAAGTCAATTGTTTTTGTAGCTTCCCCGTGCCTTGGATATATACAGGAATTGATAGTTTCTTCATAGCCATAGCCCCTGTCTAGCAGAACACAAACGATTTGAATCCAATAATCTCGAACCTTTTCAACTAATTTGCTTACGCGATAATCTAGTGATTCATCCTCAAGCTTGACACTAAGCCATATTGTAGTGCGATCATCCGGTTTTATGGCATTTAATTTGACTCCATATGCCACCTTATCACCCTTGGCTGCCGGGAAACTGGTTTTAACACCCTTGGAGCACCCAGTATCCCTTCTATACAGATCGTCAATGACGACTTCAACGTCTGGCCTAATTACAATACTTGATGACTCCGTGATACGCGACTCAAGCGGCGCCAGGTATCAAGTTGTGACTCATACGGTAATGTCTGCTTACTGAAAAAATCAAATCTTGATGATGGGAACACTCGAGGGGCTCTCAGTATAGTTTTGACCTGCTGCTTTGACATAATTTTTGTTATGTCAAAGAAAGATAATTTCTCTCTCTTCTTAGAAATTAATTCGAAAAAAATACCCTAGTATACAAGATTAAAGGACAAACATAAATTTATCGCGAAAAATCGATAAAATTCATACCTTTCTGGCTTCTTCTCCAAACCAAAGGCCCTATTAAGCTGACTTAAGAATCCGTGCTCATTCAGAAGATGCTCAATTGAGAACTATAACGAAGGTCCCCGAATCTAGAATGCCCATGTAATACTCTCTGTATGTACCTAGCCGACTTTACCATACTTTCCAGTTGTTACAATGAAATATCATCGTGGTCAAAGTCTAGGATAATGTTTTTGTCCCCGTTTATGTAAGTACAAGGCCAAAACGTGTTCATACTGCTGTCTGCATCTGTGTCTTCACTCATTTACTAAATGTGGGCAATGCTTTCGGCATCTGTGCTTCCCGGAATTAAATAATTGCTTTCGTACTGAGGGAGTTCTGGTATGTAGTCGTCGTCTACCATTTTTCCCCATTTCCGATAACAGAGGCATTAATTTTTTGCTTGAGGTGCTATGAGCCGGCGTTGATGCCGGAGCAGGTGGGAGGACAGTGAAAGTGGGAATATGGTGCGGTGAGATTGGTAGAGATGGAGAAGTGCGGGTTGGGGTGGCAGTGGGGTGTCAAGCTGAATATTATTGGACTCAAGTTTGAACAAAGAGTGTGATTTCTGTTTACGCATTATATGGGATTTCGCGAAAATATCTGAGAACTCCAAGCAATACAGGTTCTACAGTACCAAACCATTTACGTATTACATTTGATAATTAATGATGGTTATGTCGTTTATGCTGTGATGCTTGTACAAGAAATGAGATAGGAGCTCTCAGGAGAGCTATACCATTTATTAAAATAGAATATAAGCTTAATTACGATGAGAAATCATCATCTTCTACACATCTAATCATCAATATACCACAATAGCTGTTACTCTGTCTCAAGGACCACTTTGTCAAGCAGCCTCTACCAGGAGGCCGTAATTGGCATCGCTCGCAGCATTTCGCAAGCCCGCCACTGCGATCGTATCTATCATAATAACATAGTCCTCGTCAGGACCAGTCGTGAGCGGCAGAAAGCGTTTTACGGTGTGGTATGAACACGGATGAGGGGAAAAGTTGCGGCGGGATGAGGATCGGGGTGGAGATGGCGTGAGAATTGGGGTGGCGGTGTGGTGAGGTGATGTTTTGAGCTGGTTGTGTGATGAGTGCTACAGTAGAGATAAAGTGAGGTTTTTGGTGTTGTTTCAATGAGAGTTTGGGTCAATATGAGGGTTTTGGTGGGTGTGGCCTGAGGGTTTAAGTGCCAATGGGGTTTTTGTTGCACTGAAGATGGTGAAATGGTTTTCGTGTTGTTGCAGTAAGTATTGCGGTGAGGATGAGGTGAGGGTTGGGCTGGTAGTGAAGTGAAGTTTGAAGTTTTATTAGGAAGCTGGTTAGGGTGATGGTTGGAGCAAAAATCGGGTAGTATATGGAGAGTGGTTGGGCGGAAATGAATGTTGTCTTAAGGTAACGTTAGTGTGAGGGATGGGATAGCGATATGTTAAAGGTTTTGTTACCAATGGGATCAGGGTAGAAGTGATAGTGTTAGAGTGAAGGGTTACATGGTGTCAAAGCAAAAGTCGGATTGTAGACAGGGCGAGGGTTTGGTTGGCGATCAGATGAGTGTCGAGGTGCCCGAGACATGACGACGGCGATGGGGTTGGGATGTCCTCTGGCGAAATGTTCTCCACCTCAATCTCCAAAGTAGAGGGTTACCATAGTAGAGGCTTCTCAGAGTACGGTAGATTCCGAAAAAATTCTTAGATTAGCCAAGAGGAGATTCTTGCACTTTTGCAAGACCCAAAATATGATTCCAAAAAGTATGGTAGGCATAGATACAAGTGGTTCACATTCAATAGCTGATATGTATAAAAAATGCATATGTAATCACGAAGGCTCCTCTTTGGTAGAGATATTTTTCTTCGAAAAATCGAAGATAACATTTCTAAGCTACGTAAAGACCTTTATCTGTGGAATATCGCTTATTATACGCACGTGGGTTACAGGTAAACCAGGTAGCCGTTTTAGAATATTTTTATAAAAAATTATTGGATCGACCTGAAATGTGCCTTGTTTGGGGAATAAATCCTTTGGGTCAAGTTTGGGGTGTGTTATTTTTCGAAATACTTTAAAAACTAGGGGATGTCTTATTAGCTTTTCGCGCACTGTACTCTACTGTACATGCTTGCTAAATTTTCGGGAAAAAAGTGCAGTGGAATACCTCACTGTAAATTCACATATAAATTCCATCATACTGTACTGTAGCTGTAGTTTCGCCCCGCTGTTGAGCGGGGGGGCGCGAATGTGCGTCCCTTTAAGCGCTTCTCTGGCGCCTTAGTTGAGGAGGACACTTACGGTGTTCCCGCGGGTATTTTCGGTCAGCTTACTGCTGAGGGTGAGGAGCGTGGTTCGGGTGTTTGATGTTGTTTGATAATATTGTTGGTGATGGTGTGCGGGATGCAACACCATCACTCTCTTTATACTGTAGATTACCCTGCCTGAGGTGCCCAGGTTAGGAGTATACTGTAGACTAGCTGACACTATACTGTAGACTAGCTGACAAAATACAGTACAGTTGCATAGCCTAACTGACAGTATAAAGCACAGTAAATTAATCTAAAATATATCAATTCTATTTATCATACGTAATGAATTGGAACTACTGTCGGTTGGCATTGTCCGGCTGACAAAAAAATCTTCTAATTCTAACAGTAGCAGTACACCGGATTCGTTAATTTACAGTGCAGAACTGTACATTGTACAGTTCTGTGCATCACAAACCCAAGGAAGACGTAATTCTCATCCATTAACGTAGCACGAATGTCCGGCTGACAAAAACATCTTCTAATTCTAAAATTACCACCCTCTTTGTTCGTTTGAACCAAACGAATTTAGCTTTCTCTATCAATCCATTGCTCAATTGGATGACTAATGCGATTATCTCGGATGATGCGGTGTAGAATTGCGTCACTTTTGAATTTCGTTAGAGCGTCAGCAGGGTTGAACTCAGAGCGAATAAAGTTGATGTTCTGGAGTTCTTTCGACTTGTAAGAATTCTTAACAGTAGCAATATCTATCATGAGACGTTTCTCACTAGTCGTAGTTGCCCTAGTAATGAAATTGAAAAGAGACAAGCTATCCGTAAACATGGTGATAGGAACAGGTCTTAATAACATTTTCTGTAAGTCATTTTTTCAATGCGTAGGACATATCGAATGCATCAGCTAATGCCATAACTTCACTGCCAAGTACGGACCTCGTGACACGTTTCGATTTGTGAGATGACCAGTAAAGCGGTTGACACTTGTCAGTTTCATCTACCAAGAAAATAATGTATCCAAGCTGTGATGATCCGTCGATATTTGTAGCAAATGATGCATCGGAGTAAACACGCAAGTAGAGTGATTTCAAATCAAGCTTCGGAAACTTCAGTCGCATAGAGGTGTCATTTCTGACGACCTTTAAGGCTAGATTGATCCTTTTGATATGGTTCTGCGGATCTCTTTTGAATACGTCTTCCGTAAGTTGAGCGGCTTGGGCGACCCGAAATGAAATGTCAGGCCTCGTGTACGCTATCCAAGCCAGTTTAGCCTTCTGTGATTTATACGAACTAAAAAGGCATCAGTGGGAAGTAATTTGAGCCTCTGTATGTAGTTGGATTGATGCACTTCGAAGCCAAATTGTTTTCTTTCGATTTGCGCTCCAGAGAACTGGATGTTATCGTACTCCCTACGTTTACACTTGAAACGATTTTCGGTTTTCCTTGAGAACTTTTCAAAGTGCTCATTTCCAGCTTGAAGTAAATCGTCGACATAGGTTACACAAAGGCCAGAAAGCTTCTTATCAATTACCTTAAAGAAGAATGATCCGTCATTAGTTGTAGATTCCATTCCAAGATCGGATCTTAAATGTTCGTAAATTGTTCTTCCCCAGTAATCACCACTGTCAGGGAGTCCGTAGAGGGCTTAAGAAGCTTAAGCATTGCATCAGGACCAAGCTCAAACTCCTTTGTCGGTTTTACATAGATGTCTCTAAGGAGTTTCTCGGCGCTTTGCAGATATGCTTGTGTAACATCCGTTGAGAAGAGTTTGAAGCCGAAGATAGATGCAAGTCCAACTAGTATTCTGATCGAATGTTGACGAGCAGTGCTAGTGTCATGGACAAGAAATTCTTTCATTTTATCCCTATGACCTTGTACGACGAATCTAGCTTTCCACACTTCACGATTTGTACCAGAATCTTTGATGGCGAGTACAAACCTTCCACCTAGAACATTTGCGTTAGATGGTACTTCATCCTTGCATACTACTTTCCATGTGCCACGTTCAATCAGTCCCATGATTTCCTTTCGTTTCGCTGGACCGAACTCAGCTGTGCGTGGATCTTTGGGATGAATAATTTCTGTAAGATGAGTAGAGAAGAGGGGACTAGGGGGGTTGTTTTGAGAACGGAATGGTTTCAACATAGTTTGATAGAATTCAGAGGGGGTGGAGAATTCCGAAGGGTCGACGACTTCTTTCCTAATTTCGCGAAAGTACGGTTTCGCTTGTTGTGTGTTGAAACGTTGAATCGGTGAATTTCCCCTTTGAACATGAACAATTTTGTCATGGAAATCGATAACTGTATAAGGGCCTATCCATTCCTTCTCTTTCTCTCTGAAGATGAGAACTTCGTCACCTGGATAGTAAACTCTGTCCGAAGCAGAAGGGACATTACTACTTAACGCAGTTGTAATGCGTCTTTCTGCAATGATAGTGTTCATTTCCATCATGGCATCGGCAATAATTTTCATGCGTTCACTTTGCTGGGGTAGTTTTGAGTTTAAAACTGGGAACCTCGGTTGGATTCCAAATACCAGAAATGAAGGGACTAAACCATTTTCTCCAATGGTGTCATTCATGTTTCTGTTAGCAATCTCGAGGAGAAGCTCCTTTCTGATGTGGGGGTACATTCGATGAACCTTTCGAAAGATACGGCGTAGCGGAGCATGAAGTCGTTCCCCTATACCGAGAGAGTTATGGGCTTCAACACCAGAAATTCTAAGTTTGATTCCACATCCATTCAAGATGTCTTTCCATCGGGGAGAGTTAAATACTGATCCTGCGTCGGTCCGAATCTGATTAGGGTATCCAGAGTACTTTAGACACCAGGCCTCAAGAAAAGCAAGCCAGATTCCTTCAACACTCTGATTGTATCCTGAGCTCGGGTCTAAGAAAACGGCGCTTGAAAAATGAGTGGCTGTATCGATAACATGGAGGACTGGTTGATTGTTGATAAACATTAAATCTAGAGATAGTTCGTCACCAAAAACCAGTTCATCTGTATCTTGCATGGATACCTTGAAGCGAATGGGAGTAGGACCCAGACGTTGACATGTATCGCAATGTCGCGAAATTTTTTCGAGGATTTGTTTCGTATTAGCATCACACTCTTCCGGTCGGGCCTTTTTGAGAAGATTCAATAATTTTTCAGTGGAAGGGTGATGGAAACCTCGATGGAGTTTAGTCAGCTCGCTATGGGTAAAGTTGATGACACTTTGGTTCCATAGAAGGTAAGCATGACCATTTTTGCGAACAACAGGCATCTTCCATTGCAGGACTGGATTACACATAGTGTTTTCCACGTTGTTGAAATAAACCTGTATCCTGTCAAGTGTGTCAAGTCCAAGCAAGAATGGTATATCTGAATTGACGACATCAACCTGAAAGATATAGGAGATGTGGGCAGAGGGATCAGAATACCAATCGAGCCGATAGCACGCTGAACGTGTTGTCCAAACCTGTATAGGTTTCTGCTTTTTTTCATCTTGAATTTATTACCCATGAATCTACAATACGCACGGGCTTGCTGAAGACCAATGACTGTTCTTTGAGCACCAGAGTCAATGCATGCCCCTTGCCATTCCGTTTGCCCTTTCAGGCTCAGTTTTCTGTGGAAGGCAACCGTTTCTGCATCAGTCAAGAAAACATCATGGGGAAGTATGTGTTTTTGATTGAATTGGATACGTCGACTGAAGTTAGAACTTATATCGACTCTAGATGGAGTCCTACTTTTCTGGAGAGCAGTACCGAATGAGAAATCTTTCATACGGGAGGGTGATTTACTGTTCCTTAAAGAAAATTTTCAGGACCAAAATCTACATCAAAGCTCTCTGTATAGGATCCCATGATGTCATTGTGAAAATTTTCAGCCGTAACTGGGATTTCTTGCTCTTTAGGGACATTATTTCCTTCATCTTCATTGTAGCAGTCAATTTTCTCCTCAGTGTCGTTGAACGGATCTTCTGCGTCCTCATTATCACTAAACATGGCATCTTCGACTTGTTGACATAGTTCGAAGAGGATTTGCCGAGCACGACCTGGATTTCTGCATAACGCATTGCTGACATTATTCATGACATTCCGAGGCATAGGGCATTCTCGAATGAAATGATTTTTGTCTCCACAATTGTTACACCGGCGAACATTTCCGAAGCGGTCAAGACCATTTTTGCCGGGTGTATCCTTACGATAGCCATTGGAACGATTGGATTGTTCTTGACGGCGTAGATATGACGCGGGAGCAGACGAACGCGATCCTGGTTTACGGGGCTTACCATATGTTCCGTGGTTGAAGTAGAGACCAGGAATATTCGGGATTGTCGGAGGTGCGTTCGGTCTCAATGAGGGTTCCGAACGACCAGGAGCTTTGGAATCTCTCTGGTTTCCTTCAATCTCTTCTTGATTTATCAACCAACTTGAATCAAGAGAAGTGTACAGCTGTTGAAAATTCCACTGGGGTTTTGCCGATAGAGCATTTGCGATTGATGTTTTAGCCCAGGGCGCACCAATGACAGCCTTATAGAGGTACTCGACTTTGTCTTCCTCAGACCTGTGCTGCGGGGGACCTTGCGGAGCAAATTTGGTGATTGTCTCCCTTAGTTCTTCCAATGCCTCAGGCACAGTACAACGCTTGCTTTCGATTACAGCGGAAAGTCTTAAGCTTTGAAGGTGTTTACGAATTCTATTCTGACGGGTAGAACTATTGTATTCTTCCCTCATAATAGCTACCGCTTCCGAAAACATTTCACAGCGCCCAGAGATATGCTCACGGTAGAACCGTTTCGCTTCACCTTCGAAAACGTTATGGAAGTATTGCAACTTCTTATCGTTAGGGAGTTCATAATCCGTGGTGGCATCGAGGTAGTTGGATATGTATTCGTTGATATCCTCACCAAGTTTACCTGTAAACTTTTCCGCGTATTTGAAACGAGTTGCAAGGTTGTGAGCAACCCTCGAATCGTCAGCATAGCGAGATTTCTCAATAACTTGAGAGGTTGAATGGACTTCATTATGTCTTTTCGCACTAGCGAGTACGGCATATGCTTTTCTTATCCTGTTCCGACCGATAAAGCATTGATGGGATTCCCCAAGAAATACGCGAATTTTCTGGATGCTGAGTGTACTCCAGCCCTTGTAGTTGCAAGTAGTCGCGGAGAAGCCTGAACAGTACCGCAGGGCCAGAAAGAAATTCTGTGTTGTAAAGGATTTCCACGGGGAGATCTTCGCGAAGGCCAATTATCGCATCTTCATGCGAAGGTTGCGGGTCGGCATTTATGTAAAGAGAAAGAGCAGCTTTAACGTTGCAATGTGATGGGAAATTGGTTTATATGCGTTAGGCATTTCTGGATATACTCCAGAGTGACCATCTTGAGGTGTCCCTTTTCAACGGTTCCTGATGATAGAGGAATTTAGTCTTTAGGGTGTATTAGGGGGGGTTGGAACTATTTAAAGAAGTCCTAGGCGGAGTCGTTCGTTCTTGACGTGCTTCTTGGTGAGAATATGACGATCGGCGTCAGGCTTGTTGTGGATGGTGATATTGCACAACTCGCAGTGGAAACCCCTCGGGTTTTCGAGTTTCCAGACCTTGTAAATGTGGTCCTTACCTTTCTTGTGGACGTTGAGCTGCAGGTGAGATGAAAAATTGCGGTCGCAAGTCTCGCAATGGGCTTGACGTGTCTTGCCCTTCTTTTTCTTCCTGATGCGGTCGTTCGCTACGCGGAAGATGTGGTGCGAAAGCCCTTCTTCTATCGGCCTCAGCTGACGAGAGCTAGAAGCACGGGCGCGCGGAGCTTCAGGCGTCGCGGTAGGGACTGGGAGCCTTGGAATTCGAGACGGTGGGTGTGGAGGAGGAGGAGGATAGGCAGCGGTAGAAGGCGGTGCGGGAGGAGGCGGAGTACGAGAAGAGGAAGCCGCGGTGACAGGTCTTCCGGGAGGGAGGGGAGCGGTGTCTAAATTTACTACCGGCGTTGCCGGCGCGGAGAGGATATAGTCACCGGGCGTTGACGTAGGGGAGAAAGAACGTTCTCCCGGTACTTCCTCCGCGGCGCTCACTGCCTCGTGATCGATGAGGGCAGGGGCCACGTTCCGTTCCTCGTCAGAGTCAAGCTCTGAACCGAAGACGTCCTCCAGGTGTTCACGTAGCGTAGACACTATGTAGAAACCCACTGGTCAGTATGTTAGATACCTTTTGTTTACCTGCAATAAAGCTAAGGTTAACTTACTAGTTATAAGATACCCTGCAGTGATACCTAGAACAGCTAGGTGACCAAAGCAAGCTAGAGCTTAAAACAAAAAGGCACAAACGGTTAAAGAAATGTAGCAACAGCTTCCAAGAACAAAGTAGCCAACCACAACCAGCGAGCCAAGTAGATTCCCAACCAGTACCAAGAGCGCGTAGAACCACAGCCAGACCACAACCAGGCACAGCGTAGGAGTAGACAGACCCAAGCGAATGCGACAGCACCAGACCAGAACAGAGACCAAGCTGCAAATACCAAGACCAAAAGCGAAAGCGAAACCAGAACCGATACCAGCACCAAGACAAAAAAAGGCTAGAATAGTTACCACTGACCAACCGTACCACCAAACAACAGAGACAACACTGACCAACCGTACTACCAAACAACAGAGAAGAAGCAAGAGTTTCCAAAGCAGCAGTGGGAGGGCAATAGGATTCAAGTCAGCAGAGCGGGGAGGGCGAAAGTTAAATTCCGGAATGTTGTTTCGCCCCGCTGTTGAGCGGGGGGGGGGCGCGAATGTGCGTCCCTTTAAGCGCTACTCTGGCGCCTTAGTTGAGGGGGACACTTACGGTGTTCCCGCGGGTATTTTCGGTCAGCTTACTGCTGAGGGTGAGGAGCGTGGTTCGGGTGTTTGATGTTGTTTGATAATGTTGTTGGTGATGGTGTGCGGGATGCAACACCATCACTCTCTTTATACTGTAGATTACCCTGCCTGAGGTGCCCAGGTCAGGAGTATACTGTAGACTAGCTGACACTATACTGTAGACTAGCTGACAAAATACAGTACAGTTGCATAGCCTAACTGACAGTATAAAGCACAGTAAATTAATCTAAAATATATCAATTCTATTTATCATACGTAATGAATTGGAACTACTGTCGGTTGGCATTGTCCGGCTGACAAAAACATCTTCTAATTCTAACAGTAGCAGTACACCGGATTCGTTAATTTACAGTGCAGAACTGTACATTGTACAGTTCTGTGCATCACAAACCCAAGGAAGACGTAATTCTCATCCATTAACGTAGCACGAATGAACGATAATTGCCCCTGATGGAGCGCAAGAGCCGGCGTACATGCGTAGCAGTGCGTGACCTCCCAAGCTGCTCGATAACGATGTGTGTTGATATTAACGCCTTCCGTGATGATGCTATCCATAGCATCATTCCAGAGAGCGCCCCATTGGGAGCCCGTATGTGCCCGCCGCAGGCGTTCACGGAGCGCGGTACGTTGCCAATTTTCGTGATGCCAGCCTCTCTTACCACAGAGGCTGCGGCGCATGGCTTCGGTGGTAACATATAAAGGTGCAGGCAAGAGCGATAAGTATCCTCGGCACTGCGCGCGTTTGCAGCAGCTTTGACCAGCTTAATGGAGAGAAGGGCGAACTGGTCGAGGCATCCAAAGGGTATGTCTTGAAAAATGTCTGCTTCGCGGTATGGGGTGCGAAGGATATCTTAAACTCTTGTCAAGGGACAGGAGGAGGAGGGTTGATAGGGAGTGCGAGGCAGTTCTTCCGGGCTCGGGCGAAATGAAACAGACGAGGGAGGTGGCAAAGCGGAGCTCTTGACATCAGGGCGGAGGCGGCGCTGTCCACGGCCTGCGTCGGTGGACGCGGAGCGGCGGCGCAGCCGGGGGGGCATTATAGCATCAGGTGGGACTGCTGGATCAGCCATCGGGGCTGTGTGACGAGATAGCGAAAACATCATGAGGGTGTTGCGTGGATCCCTTTTCTCTGTAGAGTGCGCGACGCGCTCGGGGCAACGGCGCTTGATCGCCCTTGGCGGGGAACGCGGGTACTGACCCGGGGGCGTGGTAGGGGGCCGTCTGTCCGTCATTATATCGGTGGGGTAGTCGTGGGGTTGCGAGCCTCGGCTCACTTGATTCCCTTGGTGTGGGAAGCATGATTGCCGGCAGGGGCAACGAGCGAGGCAGGGGCGCCACGACTTGTATGGACATTGACTTCCGCGGTGGGAGTCGTGGCAGTGGCGGGAGGGGCACCTTCAGCGGCCGAGGCACTGGTAACAGGGGAGGAAGGCGGGGCCTGTTGGGCTCGGGAGACGTTGCGGAGAGCTACGTGGGCGGGGGGCTTGCTGTGGTTTGTTGATCAGGCAAGCTTGGACCAGTCGGCGAGATTCGGCAATGTCGCGGGCGTGATGTAGCAAGGCGATCGCGAAAGTGTTTCGGACATAGGATGGCCATGTTTGGAGGCGGTGAGCCTCTCGGCGGAACCGGGTGACGACGCAGCGAAGGCGTCCAGTGTGGCGCCCTTACTGGAGGTCTCTTGGGTAGTCATTTGGAGATCTGGAAGTTAAGCTTGAGGTGAGCAAAGGTATTGATCACTTGCTCGCGGGCAGCAGCGGGGAAGTACAGGTACGCCCACTTGTCCACATCGGACACCAGGCCGTGCGGCGTGAGTTGAGTAACCTCACGGAGGCTGCGCAACTCGCTGACACCCCCCCTAGCCCCCGCTCTGCAGCGCCTCCCCCGCCCAACAGGCCCCGCCTTCCCCCCGTGCCAGCGGTGTCTCGGCAGCCGAAAGGCCCCCCCGCCTGCCACAACCGCCACTCTCGCCAGAGAAATCAATGTGCCTCCGGTTCCTGGTGCCCCTGCCTCGCCCGTTGTTCCTACTTTTTCAGTGTACACTAGCTGACCGACTATAGCTATAAGACTAAAAGTTAAGGTCTAACTGGATGGTCACCGTCCATCACGTGCAGTGGAGCCCGAAATATGATGGCCATCTCTGCCGACGACCATATGATGGCACTAACACGCTGATATAAGCGCGTGCGGATAATTAATAGAGAAACGTGGCGCTTGCTAGCTACCCTCTTGATGAAGCCTTGAAGGAACACGACAGTATCGGGGCGTGCCGCACCCAGGGAGTCAAAGCAATTGGCTGGAAGCGGAATCCGTGGTCACGATTAGCGCAAGAAGGGTCTAGGGAGGGCGTGACCAATTGCCTGGACAGCTCGTGGTCTAACTTCTGAACCTTGCGTCGGTATCCTTGAGCAGCAGCGCCGCCGGCGACCCGCGTCGCAGCTGTAGCGGCGAAGCAAACCCAAACTATACAGAAGCACTCGTAACCAAAGCGCGAGCAGAAGCTCAAGAAATGACAGAAGCATTAGTCTAAAAGGCTCAAGGACTCCATCATGCATGAGCTAACCCGCGAACAATGTCGCCTTTATGAGTTCAAAGCCTATTTACTCGCACTGGGTTTTTTTTGGCTTACGCAGGTCCGCAACCCACATCGGGCCCCGCTCCACCGTGCTCAGCGGATTTCGCTACCACCGACGTTTTATCGACCGCGCTGCGAACAAATATCACGTCTCTCCCACCATCTTCTGCACAAGCCTATATCAACGCTTAAGCTGCATCATGTGGTCGTCGATAGCGACGGCCATCATCTCGCACGCACCACTGGACGTGACCGATGTGGATCATCCGATTAGATCTTAATCTTAGTAGGCGGTCGGGCAGTGCACACTCGAAATGACAGAGTAAAAATGTTATTATTTATCAAATAAACCTTTGACCCATTACAAATGGTGTCTGTACAGCGCTTAATCAAGCTTATTATGCTGTACCTTCTGATCATTGCATAGTTGTACCATACCTTGTTGAGTCGGCTGGTCTGAGAGAAAGTGAGACCTTTCGTTTCATTGATTTTAGAGAGGGATCAAGCCATGAGCCCCATTTTGAAGTTAGGTGGTAGGGTAGTGTGCACTTTTCGATGATTTAGCGTGACCGCAGTGTACTGAAGAACCCAAGGCGAGACATGTGTCTTGAGATACCGAAACTCAGAGAGGATGTGCTTCCCTCGACTGTCCTGTAAAATTGCTAAGGTCATGAAGAGCCTGAAGTCCGCATGACCCAATCTACGCATATCGATGGCGATAGGTAGAGGGTCAAATTTACCGGCACGACACGGTAACGCATAGTATTCCGTTTTCTGGTTTTAACGTGTTTCTCCCGCGCTGAACAAGTAAGCTACCACAGTACCTAAGCTCCCTGCCTGCAGACCTCGACCCTGCACGTTGCACGTCCATAACCATAGCCCAAGTAAACTTTCACACTGGCTGCAATATTTCGAAATTCGGTTCTGCGCCACGATAACAGATGAAGCAAGATGTACAGAACTCACGCTAGCAAGAAGCCTCCGTGGAACCTCCTGGAATAACCAGGTTACACGCTTGATCCTCACTCAAGACCATTTTGCATAGTGGCGGCTCTTCTGTTGCGATTCCTTATCTGTGAGCTAAGTAAAACACCTCCCATTTCGTCTAAAACCTGAGAAAGACTCTTCATTTGAAACATTTCATCGCTGAGTTGCAAGTCCTTCAAAGGATCGCCCAGGTCCCATTCGTCGTCATCGTCCTCACCGTTTTCATTGTCACTGTCCTCGCCCACTTCTGTGAGATCATCACCACTCGGCAAACTACCAGTTTCCTGTAGCGGTTCGCCTATTTCAACAGGGCGACAATACCTGGCCACAGCAGGTGTACGACGCATGACCTCATCCATATCTTTCCTTCTCCTTTCCTCAAGCTTGGCCTCCCTCTCAACTCTCCACTTGTGTACTGTATCAATTGCTTTAGCATGCTCGTCCCATTCCTTACAATTTGACGCCAGCACGTCACAGACGTAACAGTAACAACGAGGACAGTAGCGCAACTTTTTCGTATGACGTTGACGCTTGAAAGGCTCAATCACGCACTGAAAACGAAAGTGAGGGTAATCCACAAGGGCGACGACACCAACTCGACTGCCGACACATTCGACGTCTGAGGAGGATGGGTTCGAGGTCTGTTGTTGAGTTAGATTGTTCGTGGCAGCAGTGCGCTTGACGTGTGAGACAATCCTCAATTCAGAATCGGAGGAGTCAAGACTGGGTGGGGAGGATTGATTTAAGACGGCAGCCGATGAAGGGAAGGGCACCGGAACGTCCGAGTCAGAAATGAGATCGATAACTTCATCCATGAGTAATGCTTATATGGTTCGCACCCGTGAAGAGAGGTTTGCTGTTGGTGCGGGCTTGATTCTGGCAGATGTACGGGTAACGGAAGGATACGATCACGGCATCGGAAGCGGCCGAAGAGCAAAACCAAATGGGTCGAACAAAAGCTATACACCGCGGCGTATTGAGACTCGAATGATAACTGCAATGTCAGATTCGCGGATCACTGCAAGCGGAGGGCTTCAGGCAGACGACACACACACTTTTCAGCAAAACTGTATCCACGCAGCACAGGCCCACTCGAGCTGCGCGGAGAAAGTTGATCTGTACTGCGTAAACGTGGAAATTAATTCAATTTAGATTCTGCCCTTTTTTGTGGAAGCCATCGGTAACACAAGCTTTTGCTTTTTCCCGTTCACCAGTACAATACTGTACGGTACAGTACAGCACATACTGTACAGTACGAATTGTGCACTGTTCAGTAATGTCACTCATTCCTCTACTGTACTGTACTGCACAGTGCACCACTGTACATCACAGCACTACAACTGTAATGCTTGTTAAAGATCTTTTTATTTTTTTCCCAGGGGGGCTACGCGGAACCACCCTTTTTTGTTCCTTGTGCCAGGAATCGTTTCTGTGCTTCTGCATGGGGCTAGACGCTGGAGAATAATGGCCCATAAGGGGCTCAGAAGGGTCCGGCTGAGGGGACCAGTATTTATTTACAGTACGACAATAGTCGTGGGTGGAGCTGTAAGGAGCAAGGAACGCGCAGGGTCCGACGACACTGGATAGTCAGAATAACAGGAGGAGAGTGAAGCCGCCATGGGTCACCAGAGCAGCGGAGACACTGATCATCGTCATATGGCAGCATCCCTTTGAGAAAGCACTCACTTGCCATCATAAGACACTGCTTTTCATTATAAAAAGAGTAGACGGCGTAAACAGGCTGGCTAAGTTGTCAGGCGCAAAGTATTTCATTAACTGGAGAAGACACGTAAGGGCTTACATTCATCGGGATGCTACTAACCTTTACGGACTCAATCATCTTCCTGTGTCACTTGTGTCAACCGATGATGGAGGAAAAGTCGCAAGATGAAGAAGACAAGGGGATCAAGATAATTCGTACGCTTCCGGAACATTCCACACCCATCGGAACGTTATCAAGCAAGATGAGTTAGCAAAATGAGTCTTGAAGAACTTACCATGGCGATTCAAACGAAACTGTCAAGGTTTAAATTCGCGAAGGAAGCCAACATCCAAGTTCAAGTCCTCAAGGCAGCAGCCGCAAGCTCAAGTGGATCCGGGACATTTTTCGGAAGAGTTGAAAAGAAAAGAAAGGAAGACCGCATGTGTTGTGTGTGCGGGAAACAAGGAAATTTTGCGAGGGAGTGCTATCACCGTCAGGGTGGTCAAGGAAGATGTGAAAGAAGTATATCAAATCGAGGGCGCGGACGGGGTGGTCGTGGACGAGGTCGAGGTAACTGCGCTTTCCATTGCCAACGGCGCAATGTGTTAAAGACACGCCAAAAGCTCACCTTAAGCACATCGGAAACAAAGGAATCAATCGTCAGAGCGATTTGAGTTCTGTCAAAGGCAAAATAAACACCCGGAATCTACTCAAGGAAATTTTATGCGAGCTTTCCTGGCCAAGATAAAGTTTCGCGGTACTATTGCCAATTAATGGGAATTGAATTCCGATGCGGTACTTGTGGATTCAGGGGGCTCCCATCATTTCTTTCACTCAAAGAAGTATTTTGCCGACTAGTAACCTTTGGAAACAATGGATTTGTAGGCGGCTAGTGACCTTTAAATCATCGTAGGAAAGGGTAAGATGATGATTTCTGTTGACGGAGCTATCAAAATTGAAACCTATCACGCACCTAATTTCACAACAGACATATTATCTGTTGACCAGCTCTCAAAGATTTTCAGTATCCTCTATAAAATAAGCCTCTGGCTATTTATTTAAGTAGTACTTGCTTCTTAATGCGGAAGAATTTTACTGAGGTCTTTTCGGGCATACATATAGGGAAAAATGGAATGGACAGTCTTGACTTTAAAGAATCCAGTAGTGATGCCCAAACAGCTTATGATATGGAAGAAGACTCATACTCCTTCTTTCGCAAGTCTATTGGTCGAACCGAAATGGATCTTTACTTGCCATGGTATCGCAGGACTGGTCATACTTCAATAGCCAGATACATGTTGTCATTAACTTTTGCTGACGAGCCGATGGTTCCGAAATGTGTTCTGATGGATTTGAGTTGCATTACTTGTGCACTTGCCAAGGCAAAGAGGGGACAAATCCAGTCAAGTCAGAAAAGGATATTTAATGCTCTAGAATTGGTCAATCTGGACATCTCCGTCAAGATGTCAACACAATCAATAGGCGAAAACAACTACACTATAGGACTTGTTGATGATTATACTTAAGAACAAGGATCGCCTGTATACAGCGATCAAGCATTACAAGATGAGGTCTGAAATCAAAACGGGCTTCAAACTACTCATTATTCTTTTGACCCAAGTAGGGGGGAACATCGTAACTGCCATCAAGCAGTTCTGATTCTAAGACGCGATTCTTCAGGAGTACGTGCTCCTGAAAGCAGTGGAATTGCGGAATTATTCATGCAAGCTTTGGGGATGCGTGCAAGGGTATTCCTGTTTTCCTCAAAACTTGGAGAAAACATATGCGCGGAGGGAATGCATCACGGAAACTAGCTTCGAGATCGTCTGCCGTCAGATAAACGCAAGGGGAAAATACAGTTTTTGTGTTGGTATACCAGCACCATAATTGACTTCAGAAACCTACCGGAGCTCGTTCAATATTATTTTGCTTTTCTGTATCAACAGGATACTCGTAAGAACTAGAAATTGTCGAAACGATCGATTTATGGCCAGTTTGTAGGACTAGACTAGACAGCGAGGAAACTTTGTGCGGAGTTGGCATTCCAGAGACGAACAAAATCCTTTGACTTCGACGAGAAAACTTCTTTCCCTGCATTAGAGAGAAGCTACCGAATTTTTCTAACCTTCATGATGGCGTTTCGCGACAAAAAGAACTGTAAAATGGGCAAAATATTGCTGTTAACGCAGAAGAAATGTTGTTTTACGCCTTTCACGCCTTTCAGGTTGTTATTTAGTTCACAGGAGCGATCGCCAAAGAAAATCACAAAGACGATCTTTTAAATTAAATATTTCATCAGGCCATCAAGTCTGCAAAATGGCAGGAGGAAATTGATCGTGAATACAAGTCTATTCAACGTCGCATGACATGTAACTATATTTTCGGCACTCCAGATATTTATCCTGTACCGATTACATGGGTCTCTCGGATAAAGTCTCTTGATACTGAGGCAATGAACCTTCTGAACATAGCACGGTTCGTAGCTCGCGGAGATCAGCAAAATACCGGAATATATTTTGATACAAAGGCCTCCATGCACCAGTGGCCTCTCAAGATGCAATCAGAATGATATTGGCCATAGCTACATCTGAAGTAATAGTCGTCGAAGGTTGGTATGTGAGCAATACCTACCTACACGGAGATACACACATCCCAATAATAATTAAGCAACCCAAAAAAGCTGCTAGACTTCAAGAAAATCCTGGTCATGTTTGTTTTTTGCAAAAAGTCAATGTAAGGTACGATGAAGTTGGAGAGATTTGGGGATCTTCTTTACCCATGGTTTTGTTGAATTGTAAATTCTTCCAGTCAACCGTTGATTCGGGAGTTTTCTTCAAGAGGGTTGATAATCACTTCGTCTTGCTTTCAATTTTTTTCGACGACATAATGCTTGTGAGAGAGTCAATAGATTTCCTGAAATACACAAATGAGAAAATTTAAGAGCATTTTGGGATCATATTCTTTGGAAAGATGAAAATTTTCATAGGCTGAGAAGTGTAGCAACATGAAAAGCGGAGCATTATTTCCTAGAAAAAGTACGCGGAGAAAATTATCAAGAGCCACGGACTTAGTGAAGCAAACGGATCCTGGGCGCCTTTGCTGACGGATGCAGATGTGGCGGCCATGAACAGTGAGGAAATTACGTCGAGAGATAGAGCTCACTCAAAATACCGCTCAACCATGGGAGATCATTTGTATCTTGCAGTCTGCATTCGTCCAGATGTTAAGTTTTCTGTTGCTTCTCTTGTAAAAAAAGTTCATACCCCTACGGTACTTCAAATTAAGTACCTCAAGCTCCTGTGGAGATATGTTGTGGACACAAAAGGTTTGTCTATTGGCTAACATAGGTTACTGAATAAATTACGGGACATCTTGTTACAGTTGTTTGCAGAAGCTGATTGGGGTGGGGATAAAGGAGACCGTAAGTCAACTACTGGGTACTCCGTTACTTTTGGCGGCTCTCCAGTTAGCTAGAAAAGCGAGAAGCAAACAATTGTTGCATGAAGCTCTGCGGAGGCAGAATATGTGGCTTCGCCACTTTTTTGCAAATAAGTTGACACGAATTCAGAACTTATTCTTTGTTTATGAAATTAAAGGCTTTGGAAGTGACTACAGTTGTACCGACGACCGTCATACCTGTTGGAAATACGGATGATATCTCGATTGCGACGAACGACCAAATTGGTTAAAAGAACAGCACATCAGTGTGAAGCACTATAATGTTAGAGATCTGGTTCTACGAAAAGTCATCAAGTTGGAATATATCCCAACCTTTCTTCAGGTTGCAGACATCTGTGGATTGTTGTATGATGGAGGCTCAGTTGACCAAGACTTGTCTATGGCAATTGTAAGAAGGGATTGAGTAAGTGATTGCATTTCATGGCGTATTTTCTGAATCATGGTTTTTATTCACAGCGTTAATTTCCTACAATGAAGTAAACACCATTACGAACAAACACCATTCTCCGGTGTGTAACACACTTAGAGGACCAGATGAAAATCTAGATATGGATGGCTGAGTTAGCGTTAGCAGTCAGAAGTCAACCTATAGTTCTAACCTTTACTCAAGGGAAAAGTCAAAGCAAAAACAGAGTAAAGCGGAAAGCAGCCAGCCAATTTGAACAAAATTCGTGAAAGGTTATGGGCCCAGAACTGTTTGCCTAGCTCTGTAAACCCATTTTTCACTTTTCTCACCCCTGCCATTCCCCGCTCCTGATCGTGTTTGGTAACCGTCACCAAACTCAGTGTCCGGTAACTACTTTTTGTGTTTTTAGTTCGTCTTGACTCAAGCGTTTGGACTAGAATATCAGAGCAAGAAAAGGTCCGTATCCATCCATTGGACGACAAGAGTGATTATTCATCATGGATACTGACAGTAATGACCGCAATTAGCGCCAGGGGTTTGAAATCAGTATTCGCCACCAGTCCTGGAATCGTGCTTGAAGGTGCCTCCGAGTCTACACGTGTTCAGACCATCACAGCAACCGCCGAGCAGATGGAGAAAGCGAGTAGTATCATTTTTGCTGCTCTTGGTGACCATGCTCTTCGAGAGGCTCGGGCAGTCATTGGTAATCCGTAAAAAAAGATGAAGAAACTGGATGCAAAATATGACTCCAAATCAACTGCCACCCGCATTTCCAAGATGGCCGAACTCGTGTCTCTTAAATACATATAAATATAAGGGACGACATATCTATGCATATCAATCAGCTCGTGGGACTGATAGAGCAGTTAAGGAGCATGGAAACCTCACTAGGAGATTTACTGGCTATTGGTATTCTGGCTGCTTCAGTGGAAGTATCAGCTTTATAAACAGTGACTTCTGCCATCAGGACCCTTGGCTACAAGGATCTTTCGTGGAAAGACGTAAGCAGCAGGTTAATTGAAGAGGTACACTCCTTGAGTAATAGCGTCAATGGAAACAGAGCTGCAACTGCTACTGTAACTCCATGGCCGATTTGCTGCAAACTAGGTCGCACGTTGGACATGTGCTTTCTCAATCCTTTGAATCCCAACAACAGGCTGAATATTACGCCATCAACTGTGACCAGTATTTTGGATTCTAGCAAGCGTTTCAAATCCAGAAATGGTCTCAGTCGTCGTCGTGGAACAGGTCGCCGAAACTCGGATGATAAACCTTCCGCCGGACAAAGGGAGCGTGCAGCCATGGAACGTAGAGGTAATGAGAAAACCAGTATTCAACCAGATAAAATGTTGTTGGACTTCGGGACTACATCTCATTTGACACCACTGTCAGATCGAGTAGAGTCACAAGTCCCATGTGATTCTTCTACCAACCTTGCATATGCATCTTCTTTGCAGGCAACCTCAAAGGGAGTGTGCACCGTTCAATGGCTGACTAAGTCGGGCAAATACAATGTCACCTCATCCGAGACGTTAGTTGCTCTCGATCTGGCAACAAGTCTTCTCTCCGTGTCCGCCCTTACCGTAAGAACATCTTTACCTTATTACTGCCAGGAAAGGCGCTTTTATTTGACCTGGAAGACGATTTCCGCCTCCTTGGCCAGGCCGAGCAAGACCAGAACGGGCTTTATTTGATGGAAGAAGTGCAAGCCAAAGTACCGGTGCGCATCAGTAACAGTGAACGAAAGGCAGTTTTAGTCATGAGAGCTGTTGTCAAGACGTCTTTGCAACAGAGTGCAGAAAGACCATCATTAATTAGCCATACTGTTCCAGAATCTGAACCTGAGAAATATTCAAAGGAAGAAAGGCTCTGCAATATGCGCCTCGGACATATTATACCTATTCTTGCAGTGCATAACCACACTTAAAAGAGACTCCTACCTCATGCAAATTGCCCAGATGTTGACTGTGATTCCTGTCCAAAGGGTAATTTTCGTCGTAATTTTCATGGCTTTCTCACATCAGCCAGGTGCATAAGTCGTTTGCAATGTGATACGAAAGGTAAGATCAATGTTGAATCAGAGAATTTTTACAGGTACTTCTTAACTGTTGTCAAAGAGTACAGCAGGTACACTTATGTCTGTCCAATGCAAACAAATGGAGAGCCTTCTGATGTTTTACTTCAGTTTATCAGACGGTTTGAGAAGCAGTCAGGCCGCACCAAACATGTTAAGTTTATTGAGGAAACTTTTTCCTGGAATTTAGAGGATTGGACAAGATCACTACGGACCATTACCGCAGGACGAGGACAATAGCAGCGATTCATCGTCACTAACAGATTCGTTGGACTCTTCAGCGGTGCCCGTTCATTTCACCAACGGGATCGGAACTGAATTCCTATATGTTCAGCAAACCACAGAAACTGCTGTATTTCCGCCAGAAAGTGATGATATGGTGCATGTACCTGTCTTCCCTAGTCTAAAAAAGACTTCGGATATAGGAATCATGAGAATGGCGAACAGCACGGCCAAATTTTTGCAACTGGCCAATCAGAGAAAGTAACTCCTGAAGATAAATCCTCTCCTGATTCCCCCCGGTACTCCCTTAGACCAAGGGCAGGTATCGACTACTCAGCCGTTGCACTGCCAGACTACATCAAAACTACTGATGTGCCCTCTTTAAAGGAGGCCCTGGAAAGTCACGAACGTTCCAGATGGATGGAAGCAATTGAGGAAGAGTTTAAAACTCTATCTACGAATGGACCCTGGACAGTTGACAATCCTCCTACAAACTTTCTTCTATTACCCTTAGTGGTCATCCTTAAGCTGAAAAGGGACTCTCAAGTCCGCCCTGCTCGCTTCAAGGGTCGACTTGAGGCACGCGGCAACCTACAGTCAGACTTCGTTGATTACGCTGAACTTTGTGCGCCAGTGGCCTGCATTGAACTAGTCCGCGTGCTACTCTGCGTTGCAGCGTCCAAAAATTGGGCAATCCATCAGGTAGACGTCAAGGGTGCATTCTTCCATGCATCCCTTTCGGAAACAGATAAAAGTTGGATCAAACTACCTCGAATTGAAGGTGTTCCATCTGCGAATGGCCAGACTTTCAAGCTTTAGAATTCCCTTTATGGACTTCGAAAGGCCCCAAAATTGTGGTATTATCATTTCTCAAGAAGCATTCGTCGCGCTGGATTCCTTCGCTAGAGGTATACTGACTGCCTGTTAATTCATTCAGCACCGAGCCCCGTGTATATCGTCATGTATGTTGACGAACTCCTCATATTAGTTACTAAATCATCATTTTATGGTGCAAAGGAGTAGCTGAAGTCGCTCTTTACATTAACTGACCTTGATTTCTGTTCATACTTCTTGGGTGTACAGATTTAGCGTAGTAGCAAGGGGCTGTTTCTGTCACAAACATCATATGCGAAACGACTCGTCGAGCTATAGGGAATTCACATTGCAAGCCCGTGAGATCCCCTCTTCCGCTCTCACGTCCTCTCTTATCAGAGAAGAAGTCATTATCGAATGTAGAGCAACGTGAAACGGAGGGGAAAATGTACCGCTCTTTACTCGCTTGATTACTTTATCTGTCTACTAGAACCCGACCGGACATAGCTCTTGCCTTATCTATGCTTGGAAAGTTTCAATCTGATCCACAATTGATCATTGGCTTGCACTCAGGTGGAATTCGTTATATATATCCGAAGCTACTGAATTTGGTATTTTCTTACCTCCGACGGATGGTCGTATCAACCGGCATGCGTGGTGTGATGCAGACTGGGCGCGAGATCATTCCCATCGACGGTCGTGTGCAGCCTATCTTTAGCATATCAATCAAGGCCCAGTCATTTGGTCATCAAAGCTGCAATCCGCCACGGCTCAATCTACAGCTGAAGCTGCATTTTCTGCAATTTACGCTTTTTGCGGGAGCTCAGGTGTATCAGAGGTGTACCCATGGAAATTAATCATTTCCAGGCCTCTCTAGCCACGATTTATCAAGATAACCTCGGATCTATCAACTATGCTGAGCATATTAAGGGATTGCGAAAGGTAAAACATTTGGACATCAAGTACTTCTACGTTCGGGAGTCTGTCGAACTGAAACATGTGGTGGTTCGTTACATTCCGTCAGATCGGAACCGTGCAGACTCATTAACCAAAATATTAATTGGTGAAGTATTCGAGAACCACCGAACTTAGATGTCCGATTGGTCCAAAAACCAGCTGCAGCGGCTCTCGAGGGGGGTGCGGATTGTTATATGGTGGAAGGCTCAGTTGACCAAGACTTTTCTTTGGCAATTGTAAGAAGAGATTGAGTAACTGATTGCATTTCATGGCGTATTTTCTGAATCATGGTTTTTATTCACAGCGTTAATTTCCTACAATGAAGTACACACCATTACGAACAAACACCATTCTCCGGTGTGTGATACACTTAGAGGACCAGATGAAAATCTATATATGGATGTCTGAGCTAGCTTTAGCAGTCAGAAGTCAACCTAGAGTTCTAACCAGTACTTAAGACAGGTCAAAGCGAAAACAAAGTAAAGAAGAAAGCAGCCAGCGAACATGAACAAAAACCCTGACAATATCCTTACCAAACCGGTTTATTGAAGAACGATTGAGAGGCAGTGCAGAAATTTAATTTTCACAAAAGGAAACTAGCCTCTTTGAGTAGTAGAGGTAACGAAAATGCAATATGACAACGCCAAGTCCACTTTAGACAAAAGAAAACGTCTAACCGTTACAGCGAATTTCATACCCTTTCAGGCGGAAACTATTCGCGGTGCGGGGGATTATTAATTTTCAACCCTGCTCCTTCTGTCGGTGGTCAGTTCACTGGACCTGAATTAGCTTGTGCGGTCAGCCTTGCTGGTAAAACGGAGATGTTGCGTCGATATTAATATCAGATACTTTCTAAACTTAATTCATCAGATCCTGAAGCGGAAATCCGTTACAGTAATTCTTTAAAGATATTTACATGCTTTCTTATAGCTTTATATGGCTTATGCAATATTTTTTTTGTTTTCGAATTTCCCGTGGAGGCCGGGCTCGATTCTGAACGAACAACATTGATGAAATAGATATTTTCTCTTTCCTTCGAAGAGTCGCTGAGAGGTGAGAGCTAGCACTGAGGCGAGGTGCCAGTAATCATTTCTGTACGGCGCTAGACGCTGGAGAATAATGGCCCATGAGGGGTTGAGCCGGGTAGGGCTGAGAGACCAGTATTTACCTGCAGTAGGACAATAACTGTGGGTGAAGCTGTAAGGAGGAAGGACCGCAGAAGTTCCGACGATCATGGAGGGTCAAAATAAAAGGAAGCGAGCGAATTCGCTGTAGATCACCCGATCAGGGTAGACACCGATCATCGTCACACTTTTTGCACATAAGAAACAGTACAGTATAGTAGTACACCGTGCCGTGCTGTGCTGCAAATGCACAGTGTTGGATCGCGAGATTGGTTAGGTGTCGCAGAACTGAAGCCAAGAGTGGGGGCAGAGGGGGCGGTGTAACTGTCAAAGCATACCAGAGGGTTATGGGTCAAGTACTGTAGTGGGTGGTGACAAAGGAAAGATACACTTAACACTGTAAGCATATTTGCTGGAAGGTGGGCTGTAATGGTGAAGCCTGCAAAGGGCACTTTAGAAGCACACATAAAACGTGCGGTAGGAAAACAGGGATAGAGAGATAACGGAAAAAAAGAAGGCAGGAATCAACTCGTGTGATGACTCCTACTCGAAACAAAAACAAAACCATCATGGTACTATTGTGCGGGGTGACTCCGAAAAAGCGGCATCCTCTAGTATAACCGGAGTCAGAATGTTCGACGACCAACAAGATGTACGTCGTTTCTTCTTTTATCTGGAAAAAGTTGTCACGCATGGAAAAGAAGATGGTGATAGAAGCTTTGAGTTACTCGCCGATCTTGACGGTGAAGCCTTCGAGTACTTCTTCGATCGATTCACTGAAGATTGACAGATCACGACGGAAAGGTTGGAATTCGAGAAGGCTAAGAATTCATTCATTGAGCCTTTGGACATACGAGCGGAGCCACAGGAAATGGTTCGAAAGGCCACGTCTGTGAGACTGGACAACAACGAGCTTTCAATTTCTCTACACAAAGTAGACTCTTTGTACAACAAAGAATCGTTCAACAAGGAGGCAAAGTTTGGCCTCTTGCGCAACATCGTGATGGAAATTCCTCTTCTGGCTGCGTTTTGTATCTACAGAAGCCCAGAAGACTAAAAGACCTTGAAGAAAGTCGTGGAAGACTTCGACCGAGGCAAGAAGACATTCCAACCCGTCAACATTAATCACAGTCGTCTCTTCCTTCACTCATGCGACAGCATTGGTAAAGAAGAGGCTGCATTGAAGCCGCAGAAAGACACACCCCTTGATATCCAGATCACGGATGTGGAGGATAAGATCGACACCCTGGCGGATAAGCTAGCAGATTTAACACTTGTGATCAAAAAGAGTCAGACGAGGCAGAGAAGTCGACAACCTAAAGGAAAAAGTCCCAGAGCTAGTCAGGCCGGATCGGAGAGAATCTGCACTTATTGCAAGAAACCGGGACAAACTTTCAGTAGATGCTTGGATAATCCCAACAGAGACAAGAAATGCTCTTCATGTGGAAAGATGGGCCACGTCGAGGAAAACTGTTCGTCACGCCTTCGCAAGGAAGTAAAAAGTGAAATCAATGTTATTGAGAAAACAAATGGTAGCGGAAAAGATGAAGTTCCGCCCAAGGGACAAAGCAAAAAAAGGAAGATGCCCTGGTGAATCTCGTAATAGAAACTGATTCATCAGATGAAGAAGTGCTAGCAGTCAAGAGGAGTGCAGACGGGCAACCGGCCCCGAAGCAGCAAAGAACTGGAGGTAAAGTACAGATAGGACCTTCGTTAAACCACGACGCGGAACTAAGAGCCAAGAAAAGGGTGGCAGCCAAGAACATCAAAAAGAAACGGAATTTGAAGAATAGCAAGAAGACCTATCTAACCGAACAGACGCCGAAGTATGAAGTGACTACTGAGCTGGCGAATGCATCATCTGGTCTTACATTCGGACAGCTCCTACAAGGGGACGCGGTGGAAGCTAGATCCGAGATGGTAAGGCTTCTGAAGGATAGGACCTCCTAGAAAGTGAATGTATTAAATGCTACAAACCGTCCGATCGATCACGGCAGACGAGTTTTGAAGCTCGCCAGTATCAAGGTATTTGGTATGACAGTTTATCCTCTACTTGATTCGAGAGCAGTACCGAATGTTTTGTCCAAGGATATTGCTGACAGATTAGCAGTATCTCTGGAGTAAACAAAGAAGAACATCACAGTGGGTATGGGTGCCACTTCTGCTGTTGCTGGTATCCTGAGGGATGTTCGTGTCACTTTAGACAAGGTGACAGTAAAAGTGGACTTTCTGGTACTCAAAGACTCACCTTTCGATATTGTTATTAGAGACCCATCAATAGAATCTCTTAAAGGAATACTGGATCTTGGAGAAAGGGTAGCTCGATTCAAGATAGAAGGTAAAAAGATTCAAATTCCCTCGGGAACCTGGTATATGGCGCCAAACAGGCCCGAAGAGCGAGACGAATAGCGAGGACTTTATCTCGGCATCTTCAGCTGTCCCCTCCTCCTGCTTCGAATCTGAGAGTGGAGAAGGAGAGCCAGAATATGTAATCATGATCGATATTAACCTAATAAGGAATTCAAAAACAAAAGATAAACCCCTTCAGGAGACGCTTAAGCACGTGGAGGAGCCCCACCGCAACCATATCGATGAGGTAATAAGCAAAATCGGCGTTATACCATCCTCTTTGTACGACTTGAAGCAGGCAGATGTTCCTACCGAGCACTCATTTGAGCTCAAGGATGAAAACCTCATCGCTGTCCGAGGGTATCGTCTTTCACCGCGGGAAAATAAGATCGTTAGAGAAGAGCTAGACAAGATGCTAAGTGCGGGAATCATCGTCCCACCATCATCTGAATGGTCCTTCCCAGTCGTTATTGCCACTAAATCGGAAGGAAAGGTACGTTTCTGCGTCGACTATAGAAAGTTAAACGAAATAATGGTACAGAAAAGGTGGCCCATCCCCAAGCTTCAAGAGATTTTTGATGACCTCGGAGGTTCAAAGGTTTTACAACCCTAGATTTGTTCACTGGGTACTGGCAGGTACGTCTAGCCGAGAACTTCCAAGAGAAAACCACTTTCACTTGCAGATATGGCAACTACCGGTTCCAATTTATCCCATTCGGGTTAGCGAACGCACCCTTCACGTTCCAGCGCATGATAGACAGGGTGTTAGCGGGAGTGGAGCTCGTCCGTGTATACATTGACGATTTATTTATATTCTCCCGATCAATAATCGACCACGTGAAACATATTAGGCAGGTTTTCGGGCGGCTTCCCAGTATGGCCTCAAGATTAAGCTAAAGAAGTGTTTTTTCGCGAGTAAGGAGATCAGTCTGATCGGACATGTCGTAAACGAAATCTGAGTGAGCATTGACTCACTCGAATATCAAGGCCATCCTTTAGACTCCGAGGCCAACGAATCAAACCGAGCTGCGTAGATTTCTGGGCCTCGCTGGTTTCTACCTATGATTCATCCGTGGATTCGGCAGTATTGCATGAGGGTACATCGAGGAATAGACCGTTTAAGTCGACAAAAGAGATAGAAGAGGCCTTCGACAGCCTGAAGATTCCTCAGATATCTACCCCAGTATTAAAATTTCCAGACTTCGAGCGGCCTTTTATAGTTGAGACGGACACATCATCGGTGGCTATCGGGGCTTTTCTCTCCCAGAAGAGCTCGGGTGGTACCATACACCCAATGGAGTTTGTAAGTCGCCCCCTGACAACGGCTGAACGTAAATATCCAATCTGGGAAAGAGAGAGCCTCGCCGTCCTATTTTTGTTGCGGAAATTCCGGATGTATCTTCTGTCTTCGGAACCTTTCAGGTCGAAGACGGATGATCAAGCGCTGAGCTATACTTTCAAGAAGAAAGATGTACATGGCAGACTTTCGCGGTGGTTGAATTTCTTGGCCGAATACAATTTCGAAATTGAATACATACCGGGCGAAAAGAACAAGGTTGCAGATTTCCTGTCAAAGTTACCTCCCTTATAAAAGAGAGGCCAAGAATCAGACGAGAGCGATCTGTTCATGACGAATATAATAAATCAAGGATTGGGGTCACTTAATCTGCAGTAGAACCAGAGATTAGAACCATCCGAGATTACTTGGAGGGTTGCGAGTTTAATGAAGCCTACGCGAAGGAGCGGCGGAGAATCAAACGTCTAGAAAATAATTTTCTTTTTTCGGAAGATAAACTATTGCGGCGCACTAAATCGGGGCCGAAACTAGTCCCAGTGTTGTCCGAGAGGGGTCCGATTCTTAAGTTCTACCACGATGAGCTGGGGCACTGGAATCCGAGATCAACGGTGCAGATGATCGGACAGAGATTCTGGTGGCCGAGATCGGTGACGGTAATTACACAGTACGTCCGGTTTTTCGACTCTTGCCAGCGTATGGGACCCCGACCACGTTACGAAACGAACCTCGGGACTCCATTCCGGGGACTATTCGACACCTTCTCTATCGATTTTGCTGGACCTTATCCTCGGACCAAAAGGGGTTCGCGTTTATCCTTTTTTGTGTAGAGCACCTCAGTGGATGGCCGGTAGCAAAGGCCACTCCCAGCACAACTGCGGAAGTGGTTAGGATTTTTATCGAAGGGGAGGTGGTCCACTCATTCGGACCCCCAACTACAGCCATAAGCGATAATGATGCATGTTTCACAGCTAAAGCGTTGAAAGAATACCTACTCGAAAGCGGAATTGAATGTAAGACGGTCTTATCATACGCCCCAATGTCAAATGGATGGGCAGAACGGATGGTTAGGACCATTAAGAAGAGTATTGGGAGGTTAGTTCAATCCCACCAATGTGAATGGGACGTCGCTTTAGAATCAGTTATCTTCGGCTACAGACGTAGGCCGATGGCTGGAAGAGTTTCCCGGTTTGAACTACTCTATGGAGTCCCTCCGAAAATGGTACCGCGGGAAAGGTTGTTATAAAGGACGAAAGAACGGACATTGCCAGGTGGGGGACGCAAGGTGCACCTAATGGGACTCGACTCGAGCAGGATCAGCTGGATTCTACAGGGGATCAAGAAGCCCGACAGTATCAGGATACGTTCGTTCGAAGTCGGAGATCAAGTGCTCGTCGCATATGGACATGACTTTGGGACAGAAAAGTGGCCGGCCTTTAAGCCACTGTTCTATGGGCCCTCTGAGATCATTTGAGCCCGCCACCCGCGGTATGTCTTGCAGTCAGAGAAGGGTCGCTTTACCCGCAACGCGATCTATGCAAGACGCTTGGTGAAATACATCAAGCGCAACAAATGTTAGGGTTGAGATATCATCTATCCACTCAACCATTTGCTTAACATCTACATTGAATTGGATATTCATCATCACATGCATATTCGAAGAATCATTAAGTAGCTGCGTACACCTCAAACTGAGTCCAAAGCCCTTTTCCGTCTCTTCCGTTCCCTTTACTTTGCCTTCTCCTTTGTCTTTTTTTGATTTCGTTTCTTCCTAGGTGCGACCATGTAGACATATCTCGAAGACGTCGTCGAACCAGAATTAATCACGCGGATGGCTACTTCCACTGCAGATTGCTAAAGATTCCTCGGTCAGTCTCATCGGGTACCTTTCAGCAAAATTAAATATCTTCACAGGATGGGAACGTCCGTCGACACAAACCGCGTGAAGTAGCTCATGTGCCCCGATGATACGTAAGACATACACGCCCCGCGAGAGTTCGCTATCCGGAAGAGTGCTCAACCAACTGTAGTCAAGCTATTCAAGACGGAGACGGCAGCAGGTGTAACCAGAGGAGGACCCTTCAGCCAGAGTGACGTTCTACGGAATCCAAACCCCTTATACAACCCAAGGGTCTCTTTCTCAAGATCGATGAAGCTCCTGAATACCTGACAGTACCCATGCTTCACGAAAAACGCCTCGGACCGTTTCTTGTCCGCCTCGCAAAATAACCTTGCTCGATCTTCCCCTACGAGGACTCTCAACGTATAGACGGCGGACATCCGCATGCACTCATCGGAAAAGTCCCTTAGGTTCTCAGGAAAACATCTCAGGAGAAAAGAGGCGGCAAGCGGAGATGGTGGACGAGCGATGGCGTAGTTCACATTAAGTTTTTTTCTCGGTTCTTAGCACACCAGGAGTGGATAGACAGTATCTTGGCAACTCGGATTGGATCATCAAAGATGACTCGTTCGGACTGATCGGCCGGAACCCCTAGGAATGTCAGCGTATAGAGATCGATCATCGCCTTCTGAGGGTCAAATTGGCTCACCACGTAGTAAAACCCTTCTATTTCATCATCTCTGCCATCTGAACGCTAAATACTTGTGGTGTTCCAAGGCGGAGGTTCCGGAAACACGGTACAGTCTTCGGCATCAGAGTTGCTCTCAGTAATTGCAAGCCGTTAACAGCGTGAAACACTCAGGTCTCTACAGGCCCCATCTTCAATGAACGCGACAAATTGCTTCCCGAAAAGCTCGAGCAGGACATTTTTTGGGCTTCAAGACGAACGTTACGTCGCTGAGAACCGAAAAACACGAAGAACTGGTCGACTTCGCGCGCCCGAACAATGCGATGGAAGTCGTTTCTCCCACAGAAGGAGAGCACTCCCTTCTGGACGACAGCAAGGTAGGAATCATCGAAATTGAGGGCGTTGATTTTGCCCGCTTCGGTTGAACCCATAATGATCTTTCGGTTGTCGGTATTCACCAATGTTCTAGTCCCCGAGCGTGCGGCCTTTTGCTCTAGCTCCTTGCGCGTGACTATACCGCACACACTCCTCCTCGTAGTCTGCTCAGTATGATCCATTCATGGGTGCCAGCAGCTAGGGATTTGGAACCCTTTATAGCAACCTTTTCTCCAGTCCGACCCTGGCTGAAAGGCGTGTGCTTCCGGACGAACCCCGGGGTTTTGTCGAAGAGGTGGGCCGTGTTAGATCTCTGGATTGGTTAAATGTCGCAGGACTGAAGCCAATAGTGGGGGCAGAGGGGACGGTGTAACTGTCGAAGCATACCAGAAGGTTATTGGCCAAGTACTGTAGTGGGTGGTGACAAAGGAAAGATACACTCAGCACTGTAAGTACATTTGCTGGAAGGTGGGCTATAATGGTGAAGCCTGCAAAGGGCACTGTAGAAGCACACATATAACGTGCGGTAGGAAAATATGTATGGAGAGATAACGTAAAAAAAGAAGGCACGCATCAACTGGTGTTACGACTCCTACACGAAACAAAAACAAAACCGTCACACAGAACCTAATTTCTAACCATAAATGACCTAAGGAGATACCAGAAAGTGTCTCCCCGAGAAGGAAGGTGCACGGACGCAACTCGAATTCCCCTGCACCTAAAGTGCGCCCCGGGGGTACTAAATTAGGGGAGGACATCCCCCTGGCTGCATCACCCCCTACCACCATCAACTATGTCCCCAAATACTACCAAGTTGTTCGGCCTTTCAGCCAAATCGTCACGCCATCAACCTTCCCCGCCTTCCTCTTGAGACGTTCCAATGTGCTGAAGAACACCCGGTATACTCGGCGTGGGCTTCCTTTTGCGTGTCGTTGCAATATCGTCGTTGTTGATATTCTCCACAGTAAAATGTTCCGCGGCATCTTTCTTATCCTCAGCATCCTTCTCCTCGTTACTTTCCTCTACATTATTCCCCTTCTTATCTTCCTCCTCACCTTCAACTTCCTCCTCAACTTCCTTCTCGACCAACAACAGCCCGCACAAAACAAAAGGCCAGTATGAGCACAGGGGGATAGGCCCCCCGAAATTTCATTGCAACGAGGGCTGCACGAGTTCCTCGACCTGGTGGCGGCTTATGGGATCGCGCTGAAGTTTTGTGACTCTGAGGATTCCAGCACATCGAGGAGATTATCTACCGCAACTGAATTATTTTGCAGTATGCGGTATATTGCACTGGCTTTCCTCATCAATTCGAGATGACATAAAGAGAGCACAAGTACCTCTTCCGTCGTCATCTTACCGCTTTTGTGCGACATTTCACGGCCCATAGGTTTCAAAATAAAGAAGCTTAACAGTTAGGTCCTACCGATTCCTTGGAGGACCCTGAAAACTACACCTCATTTCCCACCCTCAGTCTGGTGTGTGAGTTCACTGTATTTTCATAAAGTTGTTAGCTTTTACTGTGCAATCAACTACGAAACTGAGGAGTAGTACACAGTACTTCTTCAAACCGTGTCATTCGAGGGGTTCTCTGAGGAAGAAGAATCAGCAGTGGATGGGGATCAATTCGTATTAGGCAGGCTGATCGCCATGTAACCATCAAAAACATACACCGACGATGTCAAAATTACTCCGGCCGGAAGCTTAAGGTCTCGTACACCTGTTCAACGGGACCCCGATCGGATGTTACTCAACTTCGCTCTTTCCACCCTCAGCTGGTTCAATTCTGAGAGCAGACAAATGGTTGCATCGGTGTCTCCCTTTTAAACATCCAAACGGATGGTGTCGAGCTTATTCAGGATCTCAACTGGTTGTCCGTCATCCGTGGAAGAGCCACTGGTAGTCGGTAAGACCTCACTCAGACCGATCACATCCGCAGCCTGATGGACGCCAAGAAACTTCTACCACTGCCTCGCCTTGTACTATAGAACCTCTTTTCACTGAAACTTCTGCTTGATTCGGTCCTGAACTTATCACCGAGGATATATTTACTCAAGGTTAACCAGCTAGCTGGACAGTTTGCAGAGTTTTCACGATTCTTGAAGAAGCAGTTTGAGAAGTAAATACCTGCCAATACGGCTGATGAAGACTACAGTTGCAATTTCTGTGGGAGCAGGTTGCATTATGATATTCAGTGCCCTCAGAACCCCCAAAAGGACACACAATTGCTCCTTCTGTGGAAAGAGAGGCCGCTCAGACGCGACACTACTGGTCTAAGGAAAATCAAAGCGGGGACAGTTGCGTCGGAATCTCCGGAGCAAGTTCGGAGTCGAGAGAAGAACTAAGGATGAAGGAAAAGAACGACGACGAGCCGAATGTGGTGGAACCTCCATTGTGTCCCTACAGTTCTCTTTTGTATTTTATACTGTAGCTTCAACTCAACTTACAAATTAGATGCCATCTCCATTTCTGCTCTCCGTTTCGTATTTTCTATGCTTACCGTAGCCTCAATTTGAGTATCAACCCATTGCAAATATTCCTTCCTTTCGGTTTACCTGGAGTCTATTTTTCATTTTTTGTACTACTTTATTGGTCTTTTTGACCCCTGAAGGCCAGTTCCCTACTAGTGGAAGGTTCGAGTGCTGATCGTGGGCACGTAGTACTTCTCTTCCAGTGGAGAGGGCCTTTTCAGCGGTCAGTTCTCACACAGAACCCTTGCGAGGAGGTAAGTAGCTCTGTTAGAGATATTCCCTAGAGTTTATAGATAAATGTCAGTATAGAAGGTCCTTCTCTCTATATAAATGTCGAAAAAGAAGTTTCCCTTCAATTGGGCTGATTCAACAGCCGATCAGGTGCCGGAAAGACTCATACCATCCACCGGTGACAGCAATGTAGCCATATCTTGGGAAATCACTTATAAACTTGAGCTTTTAGTTGTGATCTTTATTTCCGAACTACCAGACTATCCCTTCTCTGCTGACTAGTCCTTGTAAAAATGCGAAAACAATAAATTCAAATCATGACATCAATCAGCGATGGCAGGGGCTGATGTGGTAACATCTACAATCGTAAAAGTCTCGCATACTCCCTCTAAGGTCAAGACAGCCAGTTTTCTAATCCGGAGTATTGCAATTGCGACATAATTTTGTGGTTACATTACGTGCAGTTACTTTTAACTATTTTCTCATCATATCTTCAACGAAATCTTCCCTGGGATATATTATTCCAATAAAATCAAAACAAAGCAATTATAGATATGCTGCACTGCAATCAGTAAATCGAGAGAGCATTCATACGGCTCACCGGAAATGAACACACTATACAAGACACGCAACTTGAGATATAGGCCCGGTTGTGAATGTTAGGGCATCTGTCTCAATTACACCTCCTGAACACATCGTTAAACTTGCTCACTTTTGGTTATCTCGGTAAACACACTTTGCAGCGTGATTTGTTTCAAAATTCACGCGAAGAAGTGGTTTCTTTATAATTTCTGCTACCATTTGTTGCGAAGAGCAATATAATACGTCTCATAATGTTTTTCTTCACCAATTTCTTGACACATTCGTACCATATTGAGACATTTCTAGCATTACGAACTCATTAATTACACTAAATAGTTGTGCCATTTTTTTACTCATACGCGAACCTATTTTCAATCATTAAAGCACCCCAATTCCTCCCCCCGTAAACAACCGTAGGAATACTGATATCAATTTTTAGATATCGAAGTCTCGACTGTATCTAATCAACCGCGTTATCGACCTACCTTTATACTGTAAGAGTACACCTGAGAGAGATTTTAGATCGTTCTTGTTACCCACCAAGTCGGCATCTGAGTAGGCTACCAAACCACCTAATGACCCTCTAAGACTGAGTCTATACTAAGCTATACCCCGAAGATACCTGAAGACTTGTTTGCGACTGTTAAGTGTTCAATTTTGAACCAGCTACGAAAAGACTCAAACAATTGATACCCAGACAAATATCTAGGCGCTTTCAGGTAGATTTAAATAGGAAAAATCCCACCAGCTCCTGGTACTCGGTGACATCTGTCATAGGACCAGACTGAATCAGTGTGAGGCCAGAATTTGAAATGGGCGTTAAAACTGGGCTACTCTCTGACTTACCCAACCGGCTTTAAATCTGAACTACTTATGGCCGCTGAGATAAAACTATTCGCGATATCTTTAGATAGAACTGAATATCCTCCCAAAAAACTTTGAAGCTGGCCTAGATCATTCAAGTCCACATGCTCTCCGAGCTGTCGCTTGATACTCCTCATTTGTTTTAGAGATGGACCCATGATGACAACGCCGTCAACGTAGAGAGGAATCCAGAAATTCCCTTTTCTTTACATGCATGGGTCCGACAGTGTTCTTTTAAACCACATCTCTTTCATGATCTCACTCCACTTACTTAGCCAAAGACGAGGTGCCCGTTTAGGACCATACAGACCCTTTCGAAGCTTTAATGTCTTTCATGTTGGTAGTTTCAAGCATTCAAACCAAGCGGGTGGAAGTATGTAGAAATCGATAGCTATTTTGGCATGGAGGAACGCAGTGCGCGCATCAAGTTGATTGATAAAGTAGTTTCGTTGCAAGCCGACACTCAAGGCTGCCCGTATGGTGCGAAATCAACGACGAGACTGAAAGTGTCACACTCATGCCCTTGCATAAATCCTTTCCCCGCCAATCAAGCTTTGTACCTAGCCACTGATCTATCTGTATTACGTTTCAACATAGGAATAAATCTAGTGTTTAACCGTTTCAACCCCTCTGGAAGAGATCCCACTGTCCAGATTACATGCGTTGCATATATTCAAGTTCCTCTTCTATAGCCTTTCCCCATTGATCTAAAAGGAGAGATGACAAATAATCTGCGAAGGACGTTGATTCTACTCGATTTATCGCATTTTCTGCGGAAATGGGATCAAAGGATCCAATTTTTTTCTTTTCCCTCCATAGATAAAGATTGTTTTGCTCAATCCCACTATTGTCATTCCGAAAGAAACATTTTCGGTTCTCTTTTTTATCAATATCTTTTTATCGTAGAGGCATGTAAACAGTAAATATATACCATCTTCACAGGATCCGGGCCGGAGTACAGCAATGATGAGTTGTAAAATAGAATACAATTGTACTTTGTTCCAGCCCAAGAAGTATCAACTACAAGGGGGCTCGGAACTACATTTGCGTACTGTAAGACTCCCCTCAAAGGTAACGCTAGTATAACTAACTCCGATAGTTGGCGACCACTGTGACCTCATCAAAACACGCCCCCGCTGATACTGATTAGGACTTTAAGATTGAACAACGAAAATTTTCTTCTTCTTCTCGATGATTTTCTATGTTTCTCGTACCTTTGTAAATGGATCTGCGAGTTTTTCCAATGAAGAGACGTAGATAACCTCTATCCTTTGTCTCAACCATTGAGCGTACATAATGGTATTTGATTCCAATATTTCTGAAATTTCGTAGTCCTCGAACTGCTTCCGTCCACGAGATAGATCCAAGGTTGTCCTGATAAACTGTAGTTGGTCTTTTTGATTTTTTCCGATATCTCCAAGAATTTACCTTACCCAGATGACTTCCCAGACGCATGCTTGAAGTGCGATAAATTCAGCCTCTGCAGCAGAAATTGCAGTGATAATTTAGAGTCTAATTGTCGAAACAATCGGTGAGAAGTTGCCAAACAATTTAAATGTAGTGCGAAAACGTCGTTTTGATTCATTTCGTGCCCATTCGGCATCAATATATGCCACTAGCTGCATGCCAGTAGTTCATGTTTATGGCGCACTACAGGGAATATAATGTCTTGGTCTGAGGTCAGATGAGATAACTGACTACATATCGAATATTTCTCTAATGAATCTGAGCAGGATCAGCATGATGACGGCCAAGGGATGAGATCGCTGTTGCAATATCAGGTCTTGTCCAGGTTGAGAGATAAATTGATGAGCTGAGCACCTCTCCGTATGGCTTATCGGCCATAAAATGCTTATCGGCATCTTCAAAAGGTACATTTTATTTGAAGAAAGGGTGCACCAAAGGAAGCGGGGTGCGCAAGGTTTCAGAGCCGACCGGTCCAGCGGATTCAGTGATGAATTTTGTAAAAGCCAACTGGGAATGGAAAAACCCGCCTTTGTTCATTTCAATATTGATTTCCAAAAGTTAATGACAAACTACTAGATCTGTGATGATAAATAAGCCACGCAGCTTCCTTTTGACCTCAGCCACAGTTATTTTTCTACCGAAAACCAGTAGTTCATCCACATACGTTGCAATGTAACCGGGTTCAGTTGAGAAATGAGTAATTAGGGCCTTCATTTAAATTTGCTCTCTGGAATCAGATACGAGTTATTTCCAGATAGAAATGCTCATACCACAGTCTGCATGCCTGTCGAAGCCCGAACGGTGATTTAAGAAGTTTAAAGACTAGTACGCGGGATAATGAGATCCCTGGCACGATCTGGAGCTAAATAAATATCTGCTGAGATTTAGGAAGTATAATAGAGTAATTTGCCTCGCCAATCTAGCCGGTATATTGTCCAATTATTTGAAACTGCGACAGTAAGAAGTACTCAAACATGTTCGGTGCAAGCAACAGACGCATAATGCTCAGTGTGGTCCACTGGACTCTGTTTGAAAGTTTCCTTTAGCAACGAGGCGTGTCTTATACTGTGTTGTTCTTCCCTTCAAATACCCCTACATTTTTAAGATTACAGCTGCTTTGAGCACACTTGATTCAATTGGTACGATGTTCTCATTAGTCCAGGTACAGCTTCGCTTAGGGAACTGAATTAGTCTTCAGTTAAGATCTTCCACTTGTCTACATAAGGTGATTTCAGAGCCTGCGAAAGCTTTAGTTCTTTTTTATTGTTAATGGACTCAAACTTTGCTACATAGTTGTATTCCATCCATAGACGTGGTCTCAGTTTGCAATCCCCTGTTGCCATGCCAATATCTGCGTCAGCTGGTCTCTCATCTTGAGACTCATCATCTTTCTAAACCTCTGTTTTGTTTTGCTCTGAGTGAATATAAGTGAGCATATCAGCTTCTGCACTATGAGGAGGGCACCCACCATCAGAATCAAACTGAGAACGTTCTCTCTGCTGTCCTTTCGTTTCAATATCGATGTCCACAACTTGATTTCAATTCTCATTTGTACTCCCACGCAGTTTACTGAGCTCTGCGCAGCCAGCATATTTGTCGTCTTGAGCTCTGATGGAGTTCTTATGTACGATATATGCACCCGAAAGCACTTAGCATATATGTTTACCTTCATGAAGGAGGCACACACCGGAACGAGCACGTTGATCGGATGTTTCAGTTGCCTTATCTGTATGCTGGTAGAACATCTTACATCCGGAAGAATTTGTACGAATCAATTTCCTTAGTTCAGACCAAAAAAGGACTTTGTGAGGAACCTTAGTTGTCACAGACTGAGAATCATAATTCTTGCAGTGAGTAATGTGCTGAATTGCGTAGTTCCAGTATTTTGTCGGTATTTTTCCTGATGAGGAACACGTCCTTGCAAATGACAAGATAATCTGGTGTGTTCTCTCCGCCATTACATTGGATTAAGCTGTGCGCAAAGTTGTAACTGACGCAATTACCCCTTCCTCTACAAGCTGTTCCGATGCAAGACTGAATTCAATTCCAGCATCAGTACGAATATCCTTTACTGTGTGGCCTAACTGTCGCTCAAGGAAGCAAACTAATGACCAGAGCTCAGCAGTCTCATCATCTTTTCATCTTAACTGTATGATGCCAGTAAATCTTGAGTACATGTCTACTACTGTTAGGAAATACCAGTGGACACCGAATGAAGCGGTCTCAAATTTTCCTTTCGTATCACAATATATTACACCAGGGCGAGGTTTGCTTACAACTGACCCATTAGTACTTCACTTTGAATTTTCCTTAGTATACTTATCACAGTCAGCTGATTTGCACTTTCGGTTCAGGGTGAAACCACTTAAAATAGCCTTTTTAACCATTTTCATCTGGATGGCGAGACCGAGCCTGTGATGCCATACTTTAGCGAACTCCTGATCTTATTTGAATTTTCTAGCATACTTCTGTCCATTTGAATCATTCCGGTCCTTTTCATGTTGTTCGCTCCCTGAAGAAATGGACATTACACTCTTGCTTGGTTCCATTTTAACAGTAAATGCTTCAGCATCAATCTGCTCAGGTGAGATTTAGACAATAGAATTGACGCGCTTTTCAGTCTTTCTTAGACTACTTAGTCCAGATTTCTGTCAGTCAGGGACACAAGATAGGCCAAATTTCGTTCTGCTCTCCATAAACGAGAACTCTGCAGCCATCTACTAAGTAAATACTAACTGCTTTTCTGGGCAGGAAAAGCACGTCGATTTTCTTGGCGACTAGTGCTGTAAATGATAGTAGACTCATGGCTATTCTGGGTTTGACAGAGGTCTCAGATAAGTTACTCACTATTAAACCATGGTCATTCTTCCATTGGACATTCTGTTCACCACTTTTGTTTGCTGGAACAGATGAATCATCTGCAAAAATTGATAGAGAAATCACAATTTTTTTGATTGAACTCTGTCGCTGAGCGGAGTCCTATGCGACACATAGCCGCCATTAATCATCATGCGATCCATTTTGTAGTCATTTGCCGACATTGTAGGAGCTATAGCAGCGCGGATCAACTCTCTCTTGCTGCCCATACTCTTCTTTTTCTGTCAGTTTTAAGTCTCGCTGGATCTTGAAGCTCTCTTGCGAGTTATTCAGGGAGAATTAAGCGATTACCTGTATTCAATGATTTGCGGAAGCATATTTCTGTGCGATAGTTACTTTTTTGCAATTGGTGCAAATTGAATTGGCAGTGCTGGCGCGATTTCGAACTGCATCCTCAATAATGAGTAACTTCCTCTCCTCCCTCAGCCTACTCGATAAAGCCTCCATATTGATATCCTTCTCGACCACCGTCTTGATGGGAGCCACAAACGGTTTCGGTACTTCAATTGGCGCGACCAGAATTCCAATTGCCAACATATCCGCCAAGCTTATCCCCTTACTTTCAAGTTGCTCTGAAAGCTCTTTTAGACGTATATATCCCACCAAGGTCATCTCGAAGGCTACAATACCTCATTGAAATCAATTCCGATAACTTGGCAATCTTTGCTTCGGTTTACTTGGAGTCAAAGCGAAGGTACAATTTGGCCAGTATCTCATGCGGATTGCCTATCAGTGATGTCACAACACGTAGAGCTTGTTCCATAAAAACGGCTGCAATGATGTCGCTAGCTTGCTGCTGCTGCTCGGTGAGCGTCTTCTCATTACTATCCGAAATTGAACCACTGAGAAAATATTGAATTTATTTGGCACTAATAGCCACTAGGACGCGAATAAGCCACAAAGGATAGCCGCCCTTGTCATTTAGTGGACGAATACGTAGCTTCTTCTTTGTTGGGTATGATAGGGAAACAAGGGGCTTTGGCTGAAGTTTTGGAGGGAAGAACCGTTAATAGGATCAGTGTATGGTTGGCCTAAATCTGCGCTCATATCCTGTAAGAAACCTTTTTCGATTGTCTTTTTATAACATTCTGTGTTATGTACAGTAAATATATAGAATCTTTCCAGAGCCCGAGGTGAAGGCAAACACAGATGAAACACTACAACAAACAGCTGTATTTTGTTCCAGCGCATGGAGTACTGTTCCAACTACAAGGTGGCTCAGTATTACATTTTCAAACTGTAACATATTCCTTTTCGTTGATGTGTACTCACTACTCTCTGCATTATTCTCTGAATTTTCGTTGTTTTCATCAAAAGCATGAGAAGATTGTACTGCCGCTATAAATTTAAACATATTAACATTTTAATACTCTGTCTCATTGCATTTTTCAAAGGAATCAGTACTTTCCTTAATCGATTCCAACGAATTGGTAGATCTGGATCTACTCTGTAAATTGTCGTCATCATTTGAGAGCTTTTCAAGGGTCTCAGTGCTTCCAACCTTGTACCATCCTGTGTGAGGGAACGTATTCTTTATAATTGCAACATTTGAAGGTAAAATGCGCCTCGGAGTACCCCGCACCTATATCTCATACAAGCTTTTTTCGAAACAAGAAAACAGGACGCCTTGGAAGCTTTTGCCGTCAAGCTTCTTCCGTTTATCTTGTAGACTGTGAGTCCACATGGAACTACCAAAGGCTCCGATATGAGAAACGCATTGTCTGATGCCGGTAACGATCTCATAGTCTTTTTCTCTGCAATTTGGGTAGAAAGAAACCTGTTCCTTGTGTTTGCAGAATGCGCAATCGCTTCTTCCCAAAACTCAGCAGGCAATTTAGCGTGTCTCATAATACGGTAGACCTTGCTGCTTCCACTAAGGTCCTATTGGTGCGCTCTTTGATTTCATTTAGTTCAAGCGAATGTAATGGTATCTTGTCCCATTAAATCCCTTTCAGCACCTGGTAGCATTCCAATGTTTATATTCACCGCCACCGTCTGAGCGTAAGCGCTTGATGACATAGCGGAGCTTTCGTTCCATCCATGCTTGGTATTTGATAAAGGCTTCAGCCACTTCACTCTTACTCAATATAGGCTTTACAGTTATATAACCACTGAAGTCATTCACGAATAAAGAACAGTACCGTGAACCCCGCAAGGAAATGAAAGACATAGGCTCACACACGTCACTGTTAATGACATCATCAACCTTGCAAGGATTTATGTTATTAGACTTCAGCGAAATTTACTTGTGTTTCCCTTTCATGCAAGAATCACAATTATCAATCTGTGATGTAATTTTGAGAATTTCAAGACCAATAACAGCATTTTTCCTTGCAATGCCTCGAATTTGAAGAATAATTCCATAACAAAGCCGGCGATGCCATTTCATTTCTGCTTCTGAAACTGCAGTCATTGCTGTAGATCTACGAACAACTTCCACTTTGGCGCTATAACCACCAAAGAATATTTATCCATACAATATTGACCTGCCTTTCATTAAAGCATCCCTACTGGTTGTTTAAAATCCAAATCCAATGGCTTCTTAGATTTGGACTCTGTATTTCTGCACGTACCCATCGAAATTTAATTCGGAGTCAATCAGTTCCTTTAGAAATTGGATTCCATTCCGGATGTTCAGTACAATAGTGCGTACAGTACTGTTGCCGACAGACGTCGCCTGTCGGCAACAGTACTTCAACGAATTTGGAGAACACATCCAACCCCCCACCGCAGGCATCTTCTTCGATCCTCTGCCTCTCCCTTTCCGCACCTTCCCAACCAACATTCGATATTCTTCCTTAAAAACAACGACCAGCAATATGGCGCGTATTGCAAAGAAAAGGAAACGCCAGACACACTTTTTGGCGCCATTAACCGCATGAGAATCAAGGAACTCCGTCTTGATAAAGAGAGCTCGCAAGGTAGACCTGTGATTGCACAAAGACGGTGGTTTTGGCTGCACACAGCTGGGGGGGGGTGATTGGAGAGAGCGGGGGATTCTGCACGGGAGGGGAGGTTTGGCTGCACACGCAAGGGGCGGAGTAGTTGCACAAAGCGGGGGTGAGAGGGTTTGCACCCAGCTGGGAGGAGGGTGATTGCGTAAAGAAGGTTTTTTCACTTAAACATGGCGAATGGTTACCCCTTACACAATGCGGGGAGTTGCTATGGTTCGGGTTGCACACAGGGGGGGGTGTGAGTGGTAATACAAACGGGGCGGGGCGGGGGTGAGTGAGACCACAAAGCAGCAGGAGGGGGAGCGCACGAGACAGGAGCGGGAGGAGTGCACAAAGCAGGAGGGGCGGTGAGTGCACACAGCGGAGGATTGTGGTTGCACAAGGCGGTGGTGGGAGTGATTGCGCTAAGCGGGGGTGCGCACTTGGACGGGAAATTATCGATTGCAAACTGCCCAGATGTTTTGCAAACGGCAGGGGGATGTGGTTTTAAATAGCTGGGGGTGATTTCACACACACACAGCGGGGAGAGGTTTGATTGCACGCACGCACGACGGGGGAAGGGTTGATTGTATTCACACAAAGTGGGGAGAGGACAATCACACTCACGGAAATGTGCGTACAAGCCAGTCACAGGGTGAGAGAGGGGCTGTTCGCGGGGGGATAGTTGTTCCGGGAGAGTGGTACGATTGTTTTTTGTACCGAGTTGTGAGAACGACTTTTGGGGATGGTGAGCGGCAGCGACCACACCTCGGATGAACAACTGTGATAGGGGAATGTAGTAGGAATGATCGCTGAGGACTGGGACGCAATGAGAGTGCGTAAAGGAGAGGGGGTGTGGATGCAGGCAGGACGGGTCGCGAGTAGAGGAGGTGCAGTGATAATGAGAGGAGATCGTCAAGAACGGGGTCGAATGAAGCAGGGTTGCGCCAACTCAAAAGTGACTCACCGAATCGGTTTCCGTTAGATTCCGCATGAGTACGTTATTTGTGTTGCCCAAACGAAGATGCTTAACTCCAGAACTGGATCGCGATGGACTTTTTTGGACTCCCCAATAAGCTCGCTACACTTGTCCGTCAATAGTATTTGGATCGCGCAACGGGTGGGGATGCTCTTATAACTTCGGAAAAGGCATCATGAAACTCAACTAAGTATCCATCCCTTCAAAGAGATGGGCAAGAAGAAGATTATTACGAAGTTGCGGAACTGCTAAAATCTTTTTCAGTTCAACAGATCAGTGGGCTATTCTGTTCCTGGGTATCTGACGGCTAAAAAATCGGGAAGACGGGCAAATCCCTTGGAGCGATTTCCTATTACAACCTCTCTGGGCTCCATTTTTCTATCTTCTTGTGTTGCTCTCGCATCCTGAATCATATGGTCTGAGTCACTAAGTCTAGGAGATTTTTCTCAATATGCTGTTGTTTCCATGAGCATAAACCCATGCTTTGCTGGAGAAGTTCCATCTTCATCTTTATATTAAGTTATGGATTTCCTTCTTGGACAGGATTTTTTTAGCATTCGCATCCATATCACCTTCTTATACCTATACCAGTAGTGGATTTACGCTTGAAGTTCTTTTCATTACCTTTATGCTTTGATTTCAACACAGTAATGCGTTCAGGAGCATTTTTTAAAGAACTCTTCTCTAACTTTACAGCAGCCCAGAGCTTCTTTTCATATTGTTGAAGAAGTCTCGCAATGGCAGTTTCTCATCTTATTTTCTCTTCCTTCGTTTGCATTGATGACATCACGGGTCTATAAGGGGCGACTCAGCCTTATCCTGAAATGAAGCAAGCATCAATTCCACTTGAAGGTCTTTTGAGACTAAGCCGTTCATTTACTCAAGCAAATTAAAGATATCTTCAAACTCATAACTGAAATCCGACATCGGTTGGCCTGAGTTTACAAACCTAGAAAGCTCCTTCTGTAATTACACTCTTGTCATGATGTTCTTCACAGCATATCGTTCTTTGAGTCTTCTCCATATCTTAAATGGATATCCTTTTTCACACAGACAACTGTCTCAAATTCTTATCGCGTATCCCTTTTAAAATGGTTGTACGGGCTAGTTCGATGGGTTGCTACCGCGCCTTACTGAGCTGAGTAGTGCCGTCTTCAACGACATCTTCTTCCCCACTGGTGGGTACTTTTGACTCGAGAACAGCCTCTGTCCTCGCCATCCTCAGTTGAAAGTCTTCACCAGGACGCCCACAGGACTTATGCAAGAATTTCGATTCTTCCATGACTAACAAAAAAATAATTATGCAACAGAACAAATAGATTAATCAGCAGAAGGACAATCTGGTTGAAAAGGTCAGCGTTTTTCTGGGTCCATACCACTTCGAATCTGGACCTGAGAGTAGTGCCCTTTTTTTCCGAACTACCAAACTACCCCGTTTGCGCTGACCATTCCTTGTAAACGTGCGAAATCAAAAACTTCAAATCAACACATCAATTAGCGATGGCAGGTGCTGATGCAATAACATCTATAATCATACAAGTCTGTCAAATTCCCTCCAAGGTCGAGGTAGCCAGTTTCCAAATCGGAGTAGTGCAACTGCGACATAATCTTGATGTTTCACTACGTGCAGTTAGTTGACTGTTTTCTCACCAGATCTCCAACGACATCTTCCTTGGGATATAGCCTTCTAGTAAAATCACATCAAAGCAATTACAGAGATGCTGCCCTGCAATCAATAAACCGAGATAGCATTCATACGTTGACCAGAAAGGAACACAGTTTGCAAAACACACAACTTGAGTGATAAGTCCGGTTCTGAATGTGAGGGTATCTGTCTCAACTACACGCCTCACCCTGTCGAGGTGCGTAAGGTAAACAAAATTTAAAATCCCGATGGCAGTTGACCGGATTAACCGACACCATCAACGATGAAAGCAGCTGTAAATATCCAAGAGCAATGGGAACACAATCCACAATACGCACAGCAAGAGTTATTATAACCACCAAAAGCGGAGGGAACGTAAACGACAACCGAAAACAGAGGATGTAGATGTAGCGGGCTGCGAGGGACAGCTGCGCAGGTGGAAGTGTGTGAGGTGGGGGATAGGTAAGAGGGTGCAGAGGGTTAGGGGAGGGTGAGGAAAGCAAGGGAGTGAACACAGTGCAGTGTGGGAGATTCGATTGGAGAGGGTAAGTGCACAGTACCAGTTGCGGAAGGTGGGAAGGTATGGGCGGAGGGGCACAGTGAGAGGTGAGAACGTGGGTTGGAGATGATGGTGCACAATGAGGGGTGGGAAGGAGTAGGGGACGATAGAGCGTATGATGGAACGGAGTAACGGGAAAGGGGAAAGGGGGTGTGAAGAAGGAAAGCGGGGGGATGAGTATGGGAGGAGAAGGTCTGTGGGGGGGCGAGGAGGGGCGGGGAACGGAGAGGGGAAAGGGAGGAGAGGGATGGAAGAAGGGTGAAACTGGGTGCTTGAATGGAGGAGGATAAGGACGGGGGAGGCAGGTGCAAGGTGATGTGCACAGGTAGGGGAGCAGCCTTGACGTCGCACGCGTGAAAGCCGTAGGTACGTAGGTAACGACCTGGACGAGGGCAAGGGAGTGGCGGGAGCAGAAAGGAGGGGTAGCACAAGACAGCGTGAGATGAGTCAGTTGGGTCCTCGATTGTCGGTCGAGGGCAAAAGTTGGAATAATGTCCAGACGACGCCGAAAGAATTTTGACTATTGAGTGTAGTTGTTTCGTGGGGATAGGCGTTCGGAACTGCAGTAGAGTGAGTCTTCGATCGGCTCACTCTGTCGGTGTTGGGGTACTCTGTCGGGGAAGATTGGACCAAAGCGTTAAAACAGCAACACTATCTGAAAGCATGGGGAGGAGGGTTGGTGTATTTCACTCGATGGCGGCTACGGGTTCAATGAAGAGTCCTGGATTAAATAGAAAACTATAAATTCATACTGTCGTCCAGTGGCAAATCACGCCACAATGCAAGTGCGCATCACACACGCCCTGCAGCATCTGTCCAGAAGTTCAGGGTTAGTGAAGATCAGCTGAACCTCTGATACTGTACTGTACAATACTGTACTCTACTGTCCAAAATACACACATCGGACTTCGGATCCTCACCCACAATATTGTTCTGTACTGTACGTTACTGTACTGTACAGTTGATACCATTCCTACACTCGCAGCTTGTTTTTTGAAGATGCTATAGTGCTAACGACGGCTGATGCGCGTGGTGCAAATAACCCTCACTTTCAAACCGTGTTCTACAGATATGCGTAACCAGCATCTGGCTCGCGAGTAACGACGACCGGTTACTGCAGATTCGATGTCAGCCCATAACAGCAAAGACACATTCCGTTCTCTGCACCTTTGCGCATTGCTCAAATGTACTCGGCAACTCCACCTCACTCCTTGGACCATTCATCACCTCCCTCCTTAGACCATTCATCACCTCCCTCCTCCGAGTCCGCAAATGCCCTTCCCTCACCAAACCTACTACTCCAACTCTCCACCCTCGTTCCTAACCCCCCCTACGCCCCACCTCCTGCACCCTCTGTCCTCCTCGCCCCAATCATTCATTATCTAAACAAACCAAACGTCCGTTCTTATCTCCTCACTTCGGATCCGCTGCACATCACCCCTCTTTCCTCTCCATCGCTTTTCACCTCCTCCTTCACATTTAACCTTAACATCACCCGCGCCTCTGCCTTCACTTTGCCACCCACTACTTCACCCGTTTCCCATTTCGAAAACCAGCTCCTCTTCTGCCCTGCCTTCAACTACTCAAACATCACCCTCGGCACTGGTGTCATGAGAGTTATCACCTGCACCGCTCCCTTCCTCATTCTCGATGAAAATCCGCAAACAGAACAAGAGTACATGAATTTCCGCTTCCTCACTGATACGGACAATCCCTTTCTTCTCATCGTCTACAACATTCCTGACAACGACTCCATCCTCCTCTTCTATTCTCAAGTTCTAGACACCCGTACCTCCCGCGGAGTTTCCATCGTTTTCCATCGTCAACGTCTTCTTGAAATCCTTTCCAATCATCAAACCAATCTCACTATCCCCAATCTTCTTTCAAACCTTCGCCTGATTCAAGAAGAATTCGAACGCCACCCCTGCGCTATTTGCAACGACCAACGCGTAGTTAGCTGCTCCTGTCAACAAGTCATCGCCCGTGGTGCACATCCCATGGACAATCGCCAATTTGTCAACGCTGTAGCACCTCATCTCGGTTCCTTCCAATGCGTCCTGAATCAAGTCGTCTTTGAGCAAGGTCGCGGCGTTAAGCACGATTTACTCGGCAGCAACATCCATTTCGAAGGAGTTATCGACAATGACCTGGTCCGTCGTCTGGCCGATTGGTCTCTCAGCGACTTTGTCAAAACCGTTGTCGAGGATCCTGCGCGTTCCCTTACACTCCCAACCTCTCCAGACGTGGACCTTGCGAGTATACCCGGTGACGCCCTTGTCCCGATCTGTGCAAAAACGGGGGCGCCCTGTTTGGAATATAGCTTTGAGAGAGGAGGGCTTATGGATGTGGAGATAACAGAGTTGGATTTGAATGCAGAGATGAGTACGGACCTCAGCGACAGGGGTCACACGACAGTAAGCGAAGAAAGGGAAGTACCTGAGAAGCTCATGGCACGGAGAAAACTGCTGGCAGATCGACGGGAGAGGAACCGCGCCTCGGCTCAAAGATCGAATTTGAAAAGAAAGATGGTACTGCAGAATCTCCAGGGAGAGTTGACAAAGTACAAAGAGAAAGTCAGCCAGTTGAGGGAGAAAGAAATGCTCCTGCGAAGAGAAAACCTGGAGTTGCGAAAATCGGTAACTTAGGACGACACGAAGGGTCCTGCACCCACACATGGCCAAGTAAGCCGTCACAATGTCAAAGATACAAGTACGAATGCGAGCGCACAGCGTTGAGAAACCTCTACAGGACCACGCCATTACAGCAATTGCGTGGCAACTGGAGCTCCTACCTCCGTTCTTTTTTATGCATGATTCATGTTGAGAGCAAATCGGGTTTGGAGTTTTTTTGCCCTCCTGAGATCTTACCTAGAAGTTTGATCTCATGAGGGCAGAATCTCGAACATCTCTGCAAATCGCCTTCTAACAGATTGTTTTCTGTCCCCTTTTCGCATTGGTACAGTACCTATAGGCAAAGAGTGTGGCAGCGATTGAATGCATCCAGGCAGAATCATTATCTGTCCCGTACGATGCCCTACGCTTGCGTGCACGACGGCAGTCTTTCTAGGCCTGTTCCCATGCAAGATCTCCCGCTCCAGTTGCTGGATGGCCTCTCAAGGAAGCGGCACTGCGAAGCATATGCGAACGTTTGGAACACTCAAGTCTTCAAGTCAAGTCTACTAACCTGTAATCCATAGGCGGGAGTGCACGTCATCTGGACGGCGCTCGTGAGACAGCATGTGGTCCCTGATCCTTGCTCTGGCCTGGTGGCCTCAGTGCATGTATCCTGCTGGAACAGACAAGCACAGTTCAAGTAGTGCCGTTGGTAGGAGAACATCAATCGTCTTATGCCAGAGTTATACTGCAAATTGATGCTGCTGCGCCTCCCGACTCGTTGCAGCGTGGTCCGACGAATTTCGTAGTGGCCCCGGTGACTGATGGCTACGAAAGTCAGGTAACGACTGGTTTCCCACAACCATTCGGAGAAAGTCATTAAGATTTCTTTGTGGAAACGGGAAATCCACAGGGGCACTTCCAAGAGTCCCCGCCCTGCTGGAAAGGTTTCATCTCACTCAAATTTAGGGTGTGTCAACGGGGGTAAAGGCGGCGGTATTGAATTCCGACAGGTTGTCCAGAACAAAGCCACGAAAAAACCCAGTGCAGAGGCTTCCGAGAACCCTTGATGAGTAGTTTATCTGTTTCAGGTACAGCGCGGCCGCAGAAAGAAACCTGGCTTGCTGTAATGGAGGGTAACTTATACAAGAAGCTAGAAGCAGCTGCTTGAGATAACGGACATGAACACCACATCAACAATATTCTTTACTCATGATGTCTCTGAAGTGTACACTGACTGACCGACTATCTAGTTAAGATCTAGTTAGATGGTTCACGTCGATCACGGGCAGTGGAGCGCGAGATATGATGGCCATAGCAACCGATGACCACAGCGCACAATTGAGGCGCGGGTAGATGGGTGTGCAAATCGTAGCAGCGGTGGTGTGGTAGCGGGCTACAATGCGCGGTATGTACTCTTCTAGAAAACATAAGGTGGCCGGGGATGGCGCACCAAGAGAATCAAAGGCGATGGGTTGGAAACGGAAGTTCGGGTTGCAGAGGGCGGTACCTGGCGTCGGGAGAGCTCGCGCTCGAGGTCCAGGACCTTGCGTCGGTAGGCCTGGACAGCGGCGCCTGCAGAGGCTTTCGTCGCTGCTGAGACGGAAGCAGATGTGTACGGCGAAACAATGGTGACGTCACAGGCGATGGGCCGCTCCCGAGGTCAAACGGGAGGAAGAGGATGGTGGACAAGGAGATCTGCAGGACGCAGATCGGTGCCAGGAATTCGGAGCGGGGTCTCGAACGTGAACGTGCAAACCTGCAGCGCGAAACACATGACATGCGAGGACGTTGCGAACGGAGTTGTGGCGGTGGATGTGACCAAAACCCGAGGGGCAGATGTCAGCAGCGTGGTTGCCATAGGTATCAAGCGGTTGCTCACAGTGTTGACATTGCAGCGTCATCGAGCCCGTGTAAACTGGAAGTCCGACGCAGCGTTATGCTCCAATGTGCACCAGAAACTTTCATTGCCATAGTCGGATGCGCTTGGAGCAAAGCGGCGGCAGCAGTGTTTTGAAAAGCAAGACCGCGGATCCGGCGGCGATAGCGTTGAGGACTGTGAGCAGTGTGAGCAGACGAGGTGGGTATATCCCTCCAGAGAGCATCCTCCCAGAACACCTTTTCCCTGTCCTCTTGCTGCACCCCATTTAAATGTGTATGAATGTTGCCGGGTGTAGCAGCAAGGGTGGCAGTGTAATAGGTGCCTAGGTCGTTTTGTACAGGGTTACCACTAACGTGCCGCACAAAGTCACGCAGAGGCAATCGAGCTTGAGCGATAAGAAACAACCGGTCCCCGCGGAAACATTTGCCCAGGAGAGCCGATGACCTAGCGGAGGTATATGCTGCTGTCCGCTGGCGTGCGGGGCAGCATCCAGGAGACTGGCGGCAACAGCGGCGGATAGAAATGGAGCGACCAACAAGAAACCTTGACCTCCAAGGCGAAAGTGGAGACACACTTAGTACCATGGATCGTCCGAGAGCGACATTGTGGAGGGCGCATATGCTGAGCGCTGCAGTGAATCGAATTCGTCCGCAGGATCGGCGGAGTGCGCAGGATTCGCCAGCTTGATCGCATGATTGACCCGGCAGGCCGAAGACCTAGAGGTGCATGTGAAAAGGATCCCGTGGATCCCGGACTTGCTCGAGAAGATGCAAGACGCGGCGGTATTCGGCAGTTTTGCTCCGTAGAAAAGCCTTAGTGAACGTGGAGGTACCTATCGGGGCGCCCAGGAGATCAAAGCCATCTCGTGAGCACTCGGAGAGGGGGAATTCCGCGAGGAAGGCCGCCCGTTCAGTAGCCGCCGTGTGTGACCAATGGATGCGTGTCTTCGTCGTGTTGAGGAACACCCCAAACGACGGGCCGCAGAGACTGAGCAGACCCAGGACTCGCCGAAGACTATCAAGCGTCCCCATGATGGAGCCATCGTCCGCATATGTACCACTGATTGAGAGGTATGCCCTCTTCGGCTGCAATCCGCCATAGAGGCGGCCGGATTGTTCGTGAGAAGAGCAGAATGCTCGCCGGGTCACCCTGTTGCGTGCCCTGTGCACTAACAAGTGTAATACGGTCGTGGTTAGGGATGAGCAAGGGTGCCTGCGTGCGACCGTAATGCATGGAAGAACCGCCACGAAGCAGTGGCAAAAGTGCTCGGCAAAGACCTTTTCAAAGCCGCTGGAGCTGGCGTCCACTACGAAGTCCCGTATTTACTTCCCAGACTGGACGCCCGACCTGCCGACATACTCGTCCACCCGACTACTTCTCCGGAAAACCCTACGCCCCCCTCTCCCGGTTGCATATGACATCAAAGTCTCCGCACCTTTCCAACAGTGTTTCCTATCCAAGGGAGCCCGGGAAGCGCCCGCTGCCGCCAATGCGGCGGAACGACGGAAACTGAGGGACTTTGCAACCAAAATCGCCGCCATTCCTGGCCATGCTTCACCGGGACGCCCGCAACTCGGCTGGCAGTTTGTCCCGCTAGCCTTTGATTCCCTGGGATGCCCGTCGGAGACCAAATCCAAAGTGGTCGACGAGTACGCGGCCGCCATCGCGGCCCTTATCGGAAGCCTTAGGGGCGAAGGTATCCTCTCGGCTTTATCAAAAGCTCAGCTATGCCATTTGGTCCACGTGTGCTGCTTCAGCGATTGGTCGTAGCCGGCAACATGCAGATGTTTGCCTCCCACTCCAAAGCTACAGTGGTCAATTTTAGTGGCCCTTTAGAAGAATGACGCTTTATGTTTATAGGCAAATCCGCACCACACAGGACCTCGGGTGCTGCTAGACGGACGACTCCGGGCAATGGCTGAACCAACTGCCCACTCAAGCGGGAAAGGGACCAGAAGAAAACTCCACCATCTGAACCGAGGATTCAGGAGGCTTAAAAAACTCCCGCTGTAAGCACATAGGCTTACAGATAGAGATGGCGACGACCATGGCGAGAACTCCCGACGAGCGGGTTTGACGACAAGCCCGCAAAGCTGTGAAGACCACAGCCCCTCGCAGTCCGTCAAAATGACGGTAGATTTGAGCGCGGCAGGGTACGGTGGACTTCGCAAACCTTGATCGAGTAGTACAGCCATCCTTATACACCTTTCCCAGTTCGTCCTCGTACTGCAGAAAATTAATGATTAAATACTAGTAATGTATTTTCACAAAACGGGGAAGTGTGTGGGCACGTATCGGTAGTAGGTCCAGCATCGTCTGCCGACCAACATGGTTGAAGGCATTGTGGACATCGATGAGGACTGTGGCGATCTGCAGGTTGGAGTAGACCCGTGTCGCGCATGACGGTGTTCCATACCGCGTCATATATGGCAAGAACGGCAAGTTGTGGCAAATCGACGACAAACTCCAGTTTACAGTTGATAAACCGTAGCAGCATTGTGTGATAAATCCAGGCCTTCTGGAATTCTGCGTAAAACCGCAGGTTGCAATTGCGGTGTGCGACATAAGTTCAACTTGGAAGACCCCTACTTAGTCTGGTTAGGTCTACTACAGACCCCACCCCTCAACGCCCAGGCCATTCGCCCACACAGAGGAGAGAAGGGACGACACCAACGCCAAAGCTTCATGAGGCAATGAGCTCTCCCTGCTCCCAATGTTGTTCATGCCCAGCACTGATTACGGAAAGAAGCCGAAGCATACAGGCGGAGGAGCCCGTCGCTTTCAAGGCGTGGATGCCATGCTCTGTCAGGTATTTTCGGTGGAATTTTTCTCGCTCACCTCTTCTTTGTTTCACTTGTCGTTCCCATTTCTCCCAGTAGCCAAGACCAACAGGCCTGCGGCCAACTCTCTGTGTCTCCCGAAACCCTCTCGCACGTCATCTACGAAAGCCACCCCTATCTTCGACGGAGGCCCCCCTTATCACATTCACCCCGAAGGCGTCTATGGGCACGCGTCAAGTGGGCGCGCGGGTGAGGTTACTATGAACACGGAGATAGTCACTTGTTTGTCTCTACAGGGTCCATGCTTCACCTTGCTGGAGAGAAAGTGGATGGTTAGGCAGCAGCAGTGGACGACAATTCCTTTCTTTTGCATAAAAGTTCTTGTTTAAGATAGTCTAGTCAGCTCGGGAACTCAGCCCACATATATCTCCCTGTAAAAAAAACCCACTTACCGCCTATCGCAGTAGCAGTGCTGCGAGAAGTTACTGCTCTGTAGCTTTTACTTTAATAGACCTTCACTATCTGCTTCAAATTCATGACAGTCGTCAATAATGAGCCAGTTCTCCGATATAGTGCTTACTGGTATTTCCAGGTGGTCCACCAAAGTCGATTTTCCGCTGCCCCCTGACTCTCGAAATATTGACTTTCGTGCTCATTAGACAACACCACATTCATGTATAGTCGGGAAACGTTGTCCGTGCCAATTGCAAACCATACACCGGACTCAGTGCTGAAACCGCGGTGCTATTGGCACGTTTTCCGCTCCGCCGGCCTTGACTAGGAGTTCGAAGTTGAGAATCTCCTCCCCGGGACAGACTACAGGCCCGCTGACATTCTCCTCGTGCAACACCCCCGTGACACTAAAGCTGGCCTGCCAGACCGACCCATCGCATGCAACGTCGCCGTGACGTCCCCGTTCAAGCAGTCCTCAATTACCAAAGCGACGCAAGTCGCCGGTGGGGCTGCCGCTCTCAATCACCAACGCAAGGTCCAGGACCTACAGCACAAGCTGTCAGAGCGCCTAGTGCCCCCCTCCCTGCCCTCCTGCGACCCAGATTTCCGATTCCAGCCTCTGGTTTTCGACTCCCGCGGTGCCCCTTCTCCGGAGACCGCATTATTGATTGAAGGGTTTGTACCACGTGTACTTTGGTGAAATCACAAATGCAAATTCACAACTGACCGCAACTGGCTAAGTTTCACTGGGTAAGATGTACTGTACAGTACTGTACTGTACTGTACAGTAAGATACCGTAGTCTCATTTCTACTTGTGAATCTCGAGCTAGTTTCAGGTTCTATCCAGAGCCCTCAGATTGAAAAGTTTGGATACCGTACATGGCTTCCTCATTATCTGCTCAAGAAAATCTTTTCCGATTACGCGACCTGAAATATTCCTCAAACATTCCACGGTGTTCTGGTCCGTTTCGTTGAAATGACCACCAAACCTGTGTACCTCGCCGTTGATGTGGGCACTGGTAGTGCCCGGGCAGCCATCTTTAAGAACACAGGGGAAAAGCTTGGACATGCAACAAACCCGATAAAGACACGGAATGCGCAAGAGAACCACTATGAGCAAAGCTCGGGTGACATTTGGCGAGCGATTGTGAAATGTGTGATTGAGGCTAGGATGTTGGCGGAGAAAGTCCAATCAGATATCGAGATTGTTTCCGTAGGAGTAGATGCGACGTGTTCTTTAGTGGTGTGTGAGGATGATGAGGAGTTGAGTAGTATGTCTGTTGTGCGTGGAGAGGAGGGAGAGGTGGATGGGGAAGTGTGGAATGTGATCTTGTGGTTGGATCGGCGGGGGATTGCCGAGGCTGATTGGATGAATCGGATGGAATGGGAAGGGGTGAAGGAGGTGAAGGCAGTGTTTGGGGGGAAACTAAGCCCAGAGAATGAGCCGCCGAAAATGGTTTGGTTAAAGAAGAATAAGAGCGGGATGTTTAAAAGGGGACTGTTCTTTGATTTGGCTGACTGGGTTATGTGCAAGTTATGTGGGGACTGGGGAGTTAGGTCGTGCTGCACAGTGAGCTGTAAGTGGGGCTGGGGGAGTGGAGAGGGGGGATGGAATAGGAAATTCTGGAAGGAGATTGGGTTGGAAGAGATTTGCGACCAGGGGTTCCGAAGGATTGGGGGGAGGGTGGTGAAGCCAGGGGACGTTGTAGGGGTCGTGACAGAGGGAGTGGAAAGGGAACTGGGGCTAGGAAAGGGTTGCATTGTAGCAGGAGGAATGATTGATGCGCATTGTGGGGCATTGTGGAGTATAGGAGGAGAGGGATTGGGAGTTAGTATTGAAAGGAGGTTGAGTGTGATTGGAGGAACATCAACTTGTTTCATACGTATGGGAAGGGAGAGAGTGTTTGTGCCGGGCGTGTGGGGGCCGTTTAAGGATGCTGTGCTGCCTGATTTTTTCGTGACTGAGGGAGGACAGAGTGTGACGGGTAAACTGTTGGAGCACGTGGTAGAGGGACATGAAGCTTGGGAGGCTATTCTGAAAGCGGTAGGTGGGGATAAGGGAAAGGCGCTTGAGAAGTTGGGGAGGTTGACAAACGAGGTGATGGACGCACACAAGAAAGATCCTGCAGAAGATGTGCACGTATTGGATTATTTTGCAGGAAGTCGTAGCCCTTTAGCAGACCCGAGCTTGAAAGGGGTTATGGTCGGCTTAGGTTTGAGGACAGATGAATGGGATCTGGCAGTGAAATTTCGTGCGGTAATCCAGTCGTTGTGCTACGGGGCGAGACATATCGTTGAAGAAATGAAGAAGGCGAGTGTGGGGGTAGGGTTAGTGATGGCTTGTGGGGGATTGTGTAAAAGCAGTTTGTTTTTGAGGGAATTAGCGGATTGTTTGGGGGTAGCTGTGGTGTTGGCAGAGGAGGAAGACACGGTGCTGCTGGGAGGAGGGATCTTGGGAAGATGTGCGGAAAAGATGAGCAGAGGAGAAGGGCAAGGCTTATTCAAGTGTCTGGTGGATAGCGCGAGGGAGATGACGCGAGTGGGCGAAATTATTCAACCAAACAAGGCCAGGAAAAAATACCACGACAGAAAGTTTAAAGTGTATCGGGAAATGCATGCTGACTTTGTCAAATACCGTAGGATCATGGCAGAAGGAGATTGACTGTGCCCCGTGAGATTTCCTGGGAAGAGCGCTTCTGAGTCCAGGGAAACATTTGACCAGAGCCATTCGCCGCAGGACTCGCCAACGCCTTAGTGCCGTCATCTGGTAATTGATACTGCAGTGTTGAAAACTGTACTGTCTCGGGCTCTGTCACACGATGCTAACATGTCCCGTGCGGTTAGGTCAATGGATGTTGGTTACATAGTGCACTGTGCACACAACTTGAGTTTGCGTGCACAGAGTGCAACAGGCCCATGAGTTATTTCGGAGATCATGCAGCGAACTTTTGCGAAAAAAGGTCTACGATATGAAAACCAACCGGCACAACGCTGCAGTCAAGGTATTCCGCCGAAAACTGTTCAAGGCAGCAAGAGTTGGCGTCCAATACGGGGTAAAGTACTTACTCAACTTACTGAACGCTCGGCTTGCTGACATCCTAGTGCACCCGAGGTCAGACGGCACCAACACCCCGCCGCCTCTCCCGGTAACATCGCGATTCCAGGAGAGCTCTATGAAACAAGAGAGCTCTATGAAACAGGAGAGCTCTATGAAACAGGTCAGGAAATGCCAAGTCATTTTCTGTTTCTAAACCAACAGATGCAACCAACGCACGGCCAAACCCTCGTTCGGTCCCTTGAACTCTTTCTCTATAGAGTCGTAATCTTTCAACATGGAGAGTCACACCTGGCGAAGATGCCGTTCCGTATCGCAATTGATCGTGGGTTCGATGCCTGACGAATACTCCATCGCAATTCTCTGTGTACAAGGCGAACAAATGGTCGCAAGTCGACCAAACGGACGCAAACACGGAGATGTAAGCATGCAAGAATGCAGTACGCGGCACTTCTGACCCCACCGGCCTCGATGTCCGTTTCACCTACGTGCAAGGGAGCACGCGACGCCCGCGCTGTTGTAAATAGAGGACGATCAAGATTGAGATGGACGTTTGCGCCAATAGCTTTCGACTCGCTAGGGTCACCAACGGCGACAACATCCGAGCTAAACGATGAATGCAGGACTGCTGTCGGTATTCACGATGGAGGATTTACGCACGCACTTTTCGCGAAGTCTACTTGTGGACTTCAGTAATACAAAGAGCCACGTTGAAAACGTTGCGGAAATTTGCCGAGATCTTGTGACTACTATTACTGAAACATGGCTCCATGGTCAAATCCATTTCAGTAAATCCCGAGGTACCTTTCGCGCCATGACCCACGCCTTCATTCTCCACCCCTCCTTACTCCTTCGAAATGGCCGAGCGACAGCTCTCCCGCTCCAGCCTTCACACCGAGTGAGGCTGCTGCCGCTCTAGTCTCACTCCCATCTTCCCATCGCGATGCCACCTCCGACACTGTATCGCCTGCAAGCGGTCCCGCAAATCCGACTGCTTCGAGGCTCGGTCACCGCCCATCGTTCACGCCCGCAGACGACCTCATCATCGTCCGAGAGGTCGCTGCAGCTAAGGCGCACATCACACCATATGCAGAGGTCTTAAGGCGTTTCTCGGTCGACGCTGACCAAGCGAATGCGACCCTAGGGCTCTCCGCGCGGGTTACTTGCAAACGCCTGCAAGACCGCTTCAAGAAGATAATGGACCAATTTGAAAGAAGGGACTCAAGGGAGCGAATGATGTCGGGCTAAGGTAGGGAGATGGGGGAGCTGGAGGATCTTCTCAGCTCAATGCTAGAGACGCAGAAGGATAAGCGCGCGCAACAGGATGCGGAGCGAACCGAGCGGGCCGCTTTTGGGAAGCGCAAGGACGATGTCGGTCGTCAACTTGTTGTCAGCGCGCTGTACCGGCGAAGTGGAACCGATCCAGGCAAGTAAGAAGACAGCGAAGACGACCGTACACTGTGAACTGAGTGCGGGCGTAGGAAACGCAAGCTAGCGATAGAGGAAGGCGACGAAATGCTAGAACTGTTGGCGAAGAAGCTGAAGGAGACCGACATGGCGCGGATCGAAGTAGAGCGCGAGCATCTGCATCTAGAGCGAGAGCGAATAGACCGCGAACACTTTCATCAAGTGGAAGAGCGCGAGTTCCGCCGCGAGGAGCGTGAGGCCCGTGACAAGCTGGAGTGGAGAAGTTAAAGCTCATGTTAGATACGTTCGCATCTGCCGTGTCTAGAAAGTAGTATCTACCTGCACTAGTAAAACCAGCCTTTTTTGGCGATTCTGGACCAAAGTGACCCATGGGGATTGCAGAAAAGCCCCCTAAAGTGCTCAAAAAACCCTCCCAGGGATCCCTGCGGGGCTGCGGCCGAGTTCCGCTCAATGCGAGGTTTCGCGACCGGGGAGGGTCCCGAGGGGTGAGGACTTTACTGTAGGGATATGTAGTTCTGTAGCGAGGGCGGAGTGCATCTGAAGTACTGAGCTACAGTATTTGGATATACAAAGTTCCGCATGTTCATTAGAAGCATCGCAAAAAGATATAACGCTCCTACTGGCGACTGTTCTAGACGCATTTTTCGCTTATAGTCTACGGTCGTGAAATAAATCTTAACCTCATTGAATATCCATTCTACAGTGACACGTGCTTTCGACATTTCCATGTTAAATGCTGTCCGTGCTTGGGTTAAGTTTTATCCCTGAAACGGAGCCTCCATGAACACTCCACGTTTATATCTCGAGTCTCCATAGATAACGTACCGCTTCCCATCGATAAGCAACGCATCTGACAGCATCCTATCCAATCCACTCTGCATGTACAGCGTCCAATCGTGACGGCGTCCTTTCATCGGCCCAATGACATGCAAAATGAGGCCATCTGGAGCTGAAACGGCTTGATACTTGAGCGCGTGTTTTCTTTTGTGATCCTTGTACGCCACTTTTTGTGCTTCATAGTTGCCTGGTCTTGCAGTCCCAATCACTGTTCCGTCTATGAAGCCAATGAAAATGTCCAAGGCACCCGTCTTGTCATAAATAGCCGTGGCGTATGATTCTGCTTTACTTTCCATCAATGATACAGGAAAGTTACGCCGCAGATGCTCCATTACGGAGAGTAATTCTTCTATTCCTTCACAGAATAGTTCCGATAGTTCAGATGCGTGTCTTCCAAATACAACTTCCATGTCCACTCACCTTGCTGGACTTGCCAATCTGCGCAGTATAATGAAAGTTACCAGTAGAGCGGTACAGGCGTAACGGTTGGGTTGAGAAGTGCAACCTGTCTCCGGCCAACCAAGTGCAGGTACCATTAGCAAGATATCTGCCTTACCGAATCGAAACATTCTCAGCGACATCATATCCGTGATAGAATTGAAGTTTAAGGAGAAGTGCGTCATAGAAATGGTGCGCCGGCGAAGGGTAATGCGTTGGTACTCTCTTTGATAATCCCGGTATCGTTGTACTGTTGCCAGTAACATGGTAGAGCTGACTGCGCTATTGATAAGTGCTGAGCTCCTATGTCGCATAAGGAGAGCCGTGGCCAGAGCCCACTGCTTCCTGCGAGCGAGTGCCTTAGCGGCAGTGTGGTCTCTCTGTCGTCCGATACACGTTGTGGTGCGTGCCGTGGGGACTGAGGGGGTATAAGGGCTCGCGGGAATATATTGTACTCACGGATCATGCGTGCGTAATCAAAACAAATGTATCTCTGTAAATTTGTGTCTATTTCTTTTCAATATCTCTTCGCAAAGTAATTAGCCACAACCTTTTTCTGAAATCCTATTGCGTAATTCCTAAAATGTATGGTCGAGGGAAGCAGTGAAGTCACATCACTTGTTACATGTGTGCGGCGTGGCCTAATACGCAGATTTTGTCCACCCTGTTCGAACTTGATTTTGTGTTGAGTAGGGTTTTCATGGACTTGTGCACATCACCTATGGAGAGTTTCGAAGTAAAACAATCAACGCAATCAGATTGGCCAAATCTAATTAGGAACATGCTAGAATTACGCTCTGCGCGAAAATTAAATTAGGCGTAGTCATCATTGCACCTAAGGCCATTGGAAAGAAGTTTAATGCGTTCAGTATCTACTGGGGACTGCGCACGTCCTAACTATACGGATAAGATCTAAAGGGATGTACTTCGTCGTCCATGCGCATCGGGGCTAATTCTGTGTTGCGCGTAAATGACTTGGGCTAATATATTTCATATAAGCAAAATTAAATTGAGAAAATGAACTGCTTTATTAGATATGGATTGGTAATTTACTAAGACGCTTTCGCAGTCTGAGGTATCGTCTTCACCACAGACAAGTTTCCCATTAAATTAATGGCGGTTTCTGGCGGGGGCAGGTGAATTTCGGTGGTTAGGGGTTGCTTTTGTTGTAAAAAAATCCGTTAAGTATCCTAGAACCTAGTACAACTGCCAAGCGGAGTACAGTACTGTACACGCCGACGCCTCTGTACAGTACTGTCATTTTTTACAGGAAGTGTCATATTATAGAAAATTACCAAGAATAGCCATTCATTTATTAAATTGGCCTAAACTATTTAAGCACCAAACCTAATTTGGTAACCAATTCTAATTACGGTGATTGGTGTAGCCAGTTCACTTGAATGACTTGCTGTTCTGTTAAGTGTTGTAACCATGATCCATATAATGTGAGACAAAAAATAAAATGTGACACATTATTTCAATTAAAAACACCCACTTCCCAAAGACCTGAATCATTCTGGCGGGGAAACCGAAAAAATTAAGTCCCGTTACGTTTAAAAAAGGGATAAAGTGGCGCAGAAAGCAATCGTTGTAAGAGACAGGACAGATATGGTTGCCGAGACATAGGTAACACGACATAGAACAGAAGCAATTGTGCCGGGGGAATGTCACATCTTCGGAAGTCTCAAGATGGCTGAGAAACCTAGCACCGGTGACTTCAACGATTTTTCCAAATACCAACAATTGCAGCGAGCTATTTACCATCGTATCACCGAAGGCGGGTCTTTTCGAAAGCTCGCCAACATCTGCTGCGTCGATCGCTGCAACCTCAGCAGGACGCTCACTTACTGGGCAACCAAAATAACAGCGCGTGAACCTGAGAGCGCTGACGATATCCACATAGTGGTTCGTAACCCAGGCAGACCTGCAATGCTCAACGACGAAGAGGAAATGCTCATTTGCAAAGCAGTACAGTATTATGTTGATATTTTCTTGCTGCTTACTAAGAAAAGATCTGATTGAACTCGTTAGCGTGGTTGTCGAGGGACTGCCGAAGGTGCGGAGGTCAAAAAACACCTTCGCAAATGGCCGCCCTTCGGCCCAATGTGTGGAATCATTAATTTCACGGCAACAGCTAAAGGTGAAGGGAATGCGGGCAGTAGAAGACAAAAGGGCGCAAGCGGTTACGAAAAAGATTGTGGGAGAGCACATTGCTCGTATAAAGGCAGCTATGGAACGCTTCAACATCAAGAAATCCGAGTTTTGTCTTCAATTTGGATGAGACTGGGGTTTCATTTCGTTCAATGGCGGGACGTAGTATTCGAAAGGGAATTGGTCGCCTGGACAAACGCTTGATAACTACAGTTGTTGGCACACGTGGATATCTGGATAGGGTGACTATGATGTTCGTGGTTAATGCCGCCGGCAAAGCGTATAAACCTGTCGTAGTGTACCCTGGAAAGCAGACACATTTTAGAAGAGCGAGGGGACAAATCCAGACAGTTATGCAGTATTTACCGGATTGTTACTTTTTTAGAGAGACCCACCTGGTGTTGACACATGAATTTTTTTTGGAATGGTCGAAGTTATTTATGGAAGAAACAGCCGAGTTAAGGAAGGGTGGTAATAATTTGCTACTCGTTTTGGACGGTTATGCATGCCATATTCAATTTGAGGTGCTCTCCTTGTTGCGCAGTAATACTGTGAAAGTCATTGGGCTTCCGGCTCATACATCCCACGTTTTGCAACCTCTGGATATATCAGTGTTCGGTCCGTTTAAATCTTTTTTACAACGCGAGTTCCATCGTGTGGCTAGGGCCAAGAAGCTTGTGGACGCTTTTGATGTGGCTGTGGTTCTGTCATCCGGATACAGTTCAGCAGCTCCATATTCAAATATAAGAAGTGGGTTTTATCGTACTGGATTGTGGGGTGATAATCTTTTATCTGCGACGTTGGAAACACTTAAAGAATTACCATTTTATGTGGACGAAAATGAAATGGGACCGGAGATGCCTCTTACGCTAAAGGATGTCGTGAAGTCGTTCGATAACAAGAGAAGGCTTCTGCTGCAAGCAGTTGAAATTGACGAAGAGGGCACTGTCTCCATGAGTATAAAGCGTGGGCAGCATTTAACATCACATGCTTTTATCCATGCCCTGCAGGCCAGGGACAAGAGACGTCGACAAGCTGAGATTGCGAAACAGAAGCGAAGGGAAGAGATTGAAAGGAAAATTATGTATCCTGAGAATGAGAAGGAACGTATGCGCCTTCTTTCGCTCTCCCCGGAGCGCCTGATAAGGCGTCAGCGTCTCTCTAATACGCGAAACATTCGTCGGAGAACTGCAGCGTTGCGTGTAGTTGAGAAGTGTGGTGAACTGCAATGATGCAGTGCGATCTGAGGGATGCAATTGTGCTTTGTTCAAAAATCAATAAATTTTTGATACTGTTCTTTTTGCTTGTCATACCCCCCGTTATGATAGATTGTCTCAGATTATATTTTTCTTGTCAAACGACACCATTTTGGAGGGTTACTTCTTCAATGACCCGTCGCAACGACTTCATTTGTCGGTTCTTGCTCATAACTCAGCAGACGAGGGGCTGAGTGCTGATTCATTCGCTCTATATTTCCTGAGAATTGAGCTATTTTTTCTTATTTTTTCAATTAAAATACGCGAGTCCCCGCTATTTGGCTCACATTATATGGTGCACGGTTAGACAGTGAGCATCGGCAGGATGTATGTCGACAATCGACGACGTAAATTTAGTGCCGACCGCAGGTATGGAGAGCACTGTTCGGTTGAAATGGTCAGTTATTCATCCCGTAGATCGTGTAACATGGTTTCACTGCAAGTTTTTAGGAACCCCCAACCTTTGCACCTTTTGCAGTAAACTAACCCCAGTTATTCCCTTTCCAGATGTTGGCAAGCAGCATGTGAATGCAGTTTCATGAAATTGCTTGCCGGTTTATTGGTACGGGCGATTTTGACATGATTATTGCAAACATGCAAACATAATAGGGTCATCTGAGGTTTATTATGCCAAGTTTAACTATGCAACTTAAAAGGCTTGAACTAGCCAAGGGTACGATAATGTAGACGGTAGTTCACTGAGAGAAGATGCTCATTTTTATGTAGAGCGTGCACCGACTGACCGTGACCGACTACTTAGAGAGCAAACTGGAGAGTCCACGTCGCCAGGGAAAGTTGCCTCTCGAAGATTGGACCCCGAGTACGTATAGCAACGAGACTTTGAGCAATTCATGAAACTGTATTGTACTGTACGGTACTGTGCTTTGAATCTACACGACAGCGAAATGCGCAGGAGTCATGTTTTTTACTTTTGTGTGAACCCGCCTCCGAACTGGAGAACTCGTCAAAAAACCTTTGCGTACTGTGAAACCCTCAACATTGTTTCAATGATATTTACTGATTACTTTTCGGGGGTATCTCCAAACTTGGCATAACTTGCAGTAAACAAACAAATAAATTCCACCATTCGGAGGCGTGTCCAAAGCCTGAAAGTTTCAACTGTAAGTTTACGGAATAAAATACTGTAGGTTATGAGAACGGGCAGCAAGGCGATCAACAATGTTGAAGAGACTGCGCTGGCAAAGTTACTTTACCTTGCCGCCAAACTTGTGCCGTAACAATGCAAAAGAGCAAAGAGTTGGAAACGGGTAGACACAAACTAGCTAGCTAGCCTAGAGATTGCTCTGGCCATTTAACCTTCGAAGGGTATGATACCTATGCAATGATACCATTGTTGCTGCCAACTCGGGTTGACGACCAACGGTAAATGAGCACATGAAACATCACAGCTGAGGACTACACTGTGCTGTACATGACAGGACAGGATAGATGGATAACAATGTTGCGGAACCCGTTTCTTACGCAGCGGCGACCAACTGCTGCACAATCAACAGTTTTAATCGCAGCGCAAGTTTCGTAAAGGCAAGAAGATCGGTTGGATTTAAATGGGAAGTGCCAACGCAGTGCACGCTGGGGAGGGCAACGGACGGTGTCGTCTACTGTGCTCAACTTGCCGATATCATAATTCTACCGAGGGAGGAAAGCAAGAACTTCGGGAGAGGCGCTATCACTAAATACAGTATCCGTGAGAACGCGGCAGGAGCCGTAGATGGATTGAGACGACAGTGTGGCAAGCACTGTAAAGCAACACTCTACTCTTCGGACATGGCAAGGTAGCATGCCATTTGAAAGAGACTCGCTGAGGATAAACATGTCGCCAACAGCAATCAAAACATATTGTTTTTACCTGCCTTTCACAATTCTGGAATGCTCTTTGAGAGAATGAAATACTGCACATGTCTACTGACTGACCGACTAATTATACACTTGCATATGGGCGATAGAGTTAAGGTCGTGTCCACAGCCGGACTCTTACCCACAGTTTATGTTTATGAATGTACCACATATACACAATCATCTCTTCAGCATCCAAACAGCTTTTAAACTCTTATCCACTCCACTCCTTTCTCTCGCAGCGCCCCATCACCATGCTCCATTCTCATTGCATTCCATTCCTGCCTCGCCCCTACAATGTCCCATTTCCAACGTCGCCCAGACTACGGCCTCCGCGCCCTTCACGATGACCAACTTCTCACCCACCTCCATCACCTTCACAAAACCTACCAAAAAGAACCCACTTTTATCCAGACCATTCTCGAAATCGCAAAAATCTTCAACGAAAATCCCACCCCTGCACAAATCATCGCCCTCGACATCGACTTTGACACCCTCCCAACTCACCCAATCTCCTTCTTTCACCACCTCCTAAACCTCGCCCAAGCCTCTCCTCACACCGCCGCCGCCTGTCTCGACGTCTCCAACATCCAAACCGCCGTCTACAGGGCCGCCACCGGAGGCGTCAAAGAACTAACCCTCCCGTACCGCGCCGCCTTCTTCATCGACCGCTTCGTCTCCCGTGTCCAAGAGTTTCAGCTTCGCGAGGAAACCCCCTTTGCCACCCTCCGCGCCCTCATCCACCCTCCAAACACTCTGGATTTTGACCAACTCGTCTCCCGATATGAGCTCTTTCTCGGCCCTCAGGAGTCTGACGGTAGAATACAGGGCTCCAGCTTTCCAGACCAGGTCGTCGCTCGTACCGTGCTTTTTGCTCTCGTCGTCATCTATCATGACCACTGTCTTACTGAGGAGCAGCGTCAATTTCAAAAGCAGTGGTATCGTAAACTGGCACAAAAACTAGGTCAGCATTTTGATCCCTTGCTCCACCGTTATTCTAACTTTGTCTCTAATCTCGATATAGAGCAACGTATCAACGCGCTTCTATGCGCCCTCGCTGGCCGCAATTTCATTATCGAGCAATCCGATGAAGCCCTTGTCTTGTATTACTGGGATCCTACTCTACTTGCTGAAACGCGTGCGCAGTTGCAAAAGTATAGTGAGGACGCCAACGGGCCGAAACTTTACGGCTATTACTGGCGTATGATCGTTGCCTGGACCCTTGTCCTTGCCGGTTTGCTTCTTGCTATCCTTTCTGGTATACTCAACTGGGGCAACCGCGACAGCAATTTCGAGCGAGTCAACGACGTGTTTCAAACCTTTCTGCTCATCCTCGCTATTCCTGGCTTTACTGTAAAAATTGCAGCCACCAATGGTGAACAGGCCATAAAGGACTGGCTGGTAGGAATCCGCCGTATCAAGGATATGGAGGATCTGGAACGACAGATACATAAGCGAATTCATGGTAACAAGCGTCGTGCGTGGCTCGCAATTCAGAGGGTGAAATGCGAGACCGATGATAAGCAAAACTGGACAGCTCCTGATAACATGTGTTTTAAGACAGCACATCTTGACGGCTCGCTTCGTGCTCGAAAAGATCGTAATATGGCTGAACTCGAATTAGTAATCGGGAGTAATGGCCAGAGGGCACGGTCGTGGATCGAGATTTCGAATGAGACTAATATTCTGGGCAAGGATGTGAACCATCTTCAGTTCACATGTGGGACTACGGATGACAAGCGCACAGCGGCCTTTTTCTCGCATACTCCTTCACCACGTGTCTGGTTTGCATAAAGGCCCCTCGTTTTGTCCGCCCTATTCCATGGACCACTCTATATCTTCATTGCGTCCCGGGCTTGATCGAATGCATAGTTACTACAAGAATCAAACAACGGACACTTTTAAAGTGCGAGACAACATCTGTTTTCTCACATGCTCAACTCCAAGCTCTGTAAATCAACTGATGGCATCTCCTTGTCACCATCCTTCTTCAGCATATTATCCACCCTCACATCACCTATCAGCAAAAAGCGCAGCACCTCTTGCAGCAATGCTACTGAGAATGGATTATCGATGTTCGGATAGATGCCATGACCCAACCCGGTCTCTTTCGGGTACTGAAACAGACGCGAATGCTGGTTATCAATCCGCTGCTTGAAGTAACGACTCGCAAGCCGGCAGTCCGCGGCATCATCTCCCTCTGACACCACGCAAAACGACCCCACTGACTCCCTCACCTTCTCGGAAATGTCCTCACGATTCAACATCCCCGCTGCAGCAGCACACGCAGCCAAGTGCCTTCCCGAAACCCTATACAGCGGGAAAGGCAATTCAAATACATCCAGACTTCCCAATGCTCCCAAGGTAATCTCCGGCACAGTGTCTTCACCATATTCCACAGAACCACAATACGGCGCTAATAATACTTGCCGACGCACTCGGCCAGTTCTAGCCACGACATTCAGAGCTTGCACACCACCCATCGAAAATCCCACAACGAAGAGCGGCCCTGGTAATCCCTCCACCTCTCCCAAACGTTCCAACGGGTGAGTTTCATAACGATCATGATCTGAAGTAAAGTACTGATCAATCTCACTAGCCAACTTATTTCCGTTTTCTATACGACTCAACGTTTTTAACGCGTTGATGACCTCGCCGGATTTCTCATCGCCCATGGTCTCTTTCAAAACTTCCTTGACCCTCTGTACAACTCTGCCATGCATCTCCATATCCAGCGGCGTCATTGTCGCACATTTCTCAACTTCTGCAAAATACGCGCGCAGCAGCTGATCACCCTTGAGTGCCTGTTGCACCTGCTTCAAGTCCTTGCGAAGGATTGTGGCTGGAAAGTGAGCGGCTGTGAAAGCGTGGCCTGGTGAGGGAGGCGCGTAAATGTTGAAGTTATTTGAGAACAAATACGTCATAGTGGGTTTCAGGATGGCGGGGGTGGAAGCGAGGCCATGGAGAAGAAGGACGGTGCCATGGACTTTGTGGCCTGGGGGATGGAGGGAGTAAAGGGCGTGGGCGTTGGGGCGAGCATACGGAGAAGAAGTGGTGGAGGCGATAAAGGCTTTGATACGGGCGAGGGATTGCTCGTACTGGGGTGTGGTGACAAGGTGAAGGGGTGCAGGAATCATAGCACGCTGGAAAAAGCTCGTTGAACGCACTCACGTGAAAAAGATCGTCCTAGTAGTAACCAGGGTTTCGAAAGTCACATGATTTGCGTTTTTCATTTTCGGGGATTTATGTGCTGGCACCAACGGTTCAGCAAGTGTTAACGCTACCATGGGCATCCGCAAAGAACGTCTGTTGGCTTGAGCGCGATGTTTGGACAATTATCATTGCCGTCGCCTTTCAATCACGAACAGCAGCTCGCTGACGACAGGCCTCGAGAACCTCGCCCTCCCTCAGTAAGACGGCTTCTGCATCCTCACATCTTCCCAGTGCCTCCGTAGGGATCCTCTCAAATGCCTCAACTGCGCCAACACCCTCCCCTACTTCTCGCGCATCCAGTTGTAATGCGTGAACACCAGCCTCGCTCGCAAACCATCCTTCGCGGATTATTTCCATCCACGCAACCGCCACCACACCCGTCAAGCTGTCTTCCTCTCCCAATAAAAAATCCCTTTCCAGACGTCGTCCAATGGACAACTCTTTCAGCCCACACTCTTCTCCAATCTCATTCGCCTCTAGTATTAGTTTCACAACCTTGCCAACATCCACTGCCTCCACTACATCCCCTATTTGCGCCGCAGATGATCGCGGAGAATCATCCCCCAGCCCACTTAAACTCTGCACTCGCCTCCTCAAAACTATCTCTATACTTCCCATCACTTCCTCCCTTACTCTCTCCAACATACGTTCCCCCATTTTCCTGATGCCACCTCCCATGTCTCCTCCTACTCTCTTGCCCACTTCCGTCATCATCCATCCAACCCTTCCCATCTTTCTCATCTGATCCTCCGCGGTATCCACCGCATATTTGATGACCTCCTCCCACCGTATGCCGACCTCAGTTACTCTCCGTACCAAATCGCCAACTCCCTCCCCAGCTCCCTCCCCTTCAACAATACTTTCTACCTTCTGTTTCCATCTTCGATCCCTCTCCCTCTTAACCTCACCCAACACCCCTACTTTCAACCCATCCACCATTTCCCGCACAACTCCGCCAACTCTCCCTTCGCCGCCCTTCAAACCTTCCACACACACCAAAATGTCCCCAACTCTCTCAACTTCGCCTCCCTTAACCCCCCGCCTAACCTTTCCAGCGACGCACTCATCCAACAAGTCACTAACCCAGACAACAAACTCCTCCCATTCTCTACCTTCAAACGCCTCTCCAAACTTGCGCTCCACCGACTCCAGTTTTCCGACCAACACCCTCCCTGCCCACTCTACATACACTTTACCGCCCTCGCCGGTTTCCTTGGGCACAATAGCCGTAATTTCCCTCCCAACCCTTCCAAAGAACACGTCCCTCAACATGTCCTCATGCTCCCCCAACAATCGCCTCAACCTTACCTCATCCACAATCCCCATGCCATACCGCTCTCCCTCTCTCTTTCCCATATCTGACCTAACCCTGCCCACCGCTTCCTCCAACTTTCCAGCACACTCCTCAAACTCCTTGTCTACATCTTTTAGACCCTGCACAGCTGGTAGTACAACTGCGATCCGTCGCGCGACGATAAATAAGCTCCGCGTTGCGCCGTGAGGGTCTGTACAAAGGTCGACGAGGGCATGATAGGCTGGCTCAAGGTCGCGTGTGAGGGCTTGAGCAGCTGACTTGAGTAGAGTAACTCGACGGGAGGCGTCAAGTTTATCGACATCTGCTCTGGCTTCCGAGAGATTGGTGTTAATGGAATTGCAATCAGAGAGTGTGGAGAAAAGGGAAGAGAGTGAGGGTTGGAGCGAAGTGATAAGTTCGGAGGCTTGAGCGGAGGTTTTGGAAGAGGAAATAAGGTGTGAGTAGTAAAGGCGAGTAGCAGATTGGAGTGACGCTTGAGTGGAGAGGGATGATTCGCGAAGACGTTTGGAGTGGAGTAGGAGGTCGGAGAGTGGGAGAGTTTGGGTAAGATGGGTGAGGGGTTGGGAGGATGACGACAGAGCGGCGTTTCCTGGCTTTTCCGTGTCTTTGTTATCGCTTGGAGCGTCCGCGGAGAGCCCATAGTAGGCGGAAAGCAGGGAGTTTCGCGGTTTGCGGGGAGGTTGAGCTTTCGATTCACTCATGGTGGATAACAACGGAAACGGGTTGCTCTGATAGATCCCGAGCAAAGAAGTTCTCAACCCGTATGAAGGCAAACGCCATCAGGCAGGATTGCTATACCGATGCATCAGAACCACCCAGAAAACTGTACACGTACAGAGGTACAGTGTACAGTATTTCACTGTAAAATATATTGCACAACTGCTATACAGTAAATTTAATTGACCAAGGGTACTGTACTACCTAGGCCTTTTTTAAAAAATGGTTAAAAAAGCAGTCACAGTAAGACGCACTGTTCAAGGGGGGAAATTTGGGGTGTTTTTAAATGAAAAATATGGTCAGCTGTTCCCTGAGGGATGTCGTGACGTGGGTAAAGGCTTACAATGTAAAGGATTTGCGGGAAGCCGTCAAAAACACTAGAAAACTGGTTGGAGGCCGGCCAATACGCACGCTGCATTGGACATCGCTGCCGCTGCGGCATGACGCTGTGTTAAGACTTGTTTGACCTTTGCGTAGGTCTCCCTTGCCCTCGTAGCGACGTTGCGTGCGACGTCGGTTAACAACGCGTGGGCGTCCGGGTGCCATCCTCCGAGGGTAGAGATAGGGACGGGCACCAGCCTACTTCTGGCGGAAGACGCGATAAAGGACTCGTATCTTCTGTGTTTCCGCGTTCTTGCTGCCTTGAGCGAGGTGAGTGGGTTGAAAATCCTTACTCTCCTGTTCGAGGGCGCTAGGGGGTTGACCAAGGTGACTTCGAAGAAATCTGTTCCGCCAGTTCGTCCCATTGCGCTGTTCAAGTGTTTAATACTGTAGGTCTCTACCGCAAATATTGACCTTCTGATCAATCGGTCTCCTGTATCACAAATAATGAATACTGTACAGTATACAAACCCTTGAACAGCCTAAAAAGTGTTCATTTAAACGTCTTTGCAATGCACCATATGATGTAATGACACTTTTTTTAGAAAAAGTGTGAGACTCTCCATTACATAGACCTGTCCCCCTCTAGTGTCTATTGGTCCCTTCTCCTCATATAAGGACAACTTTTAACAACTATTTTTTAAATACAAAACATTTTTAGCCGCCTTTTTTTAGTTTTCACGTACTCTTTTAAACCTTCATCCGGCTCTTCCCTCAGGAGATTGCCCGTCACGGCTGCAGAGCTCTCGTTGCAACGTTCTTGTCGATGACCACATCGAGTGGATTGCCTCTCCGCGCCCCCAGCGCACGTGGGACGAACTGGGAAAGGTGTATAAGGATGGCTCTACTACTCGAACAAGGTTTGCGAAGTCCACCGTGCCCTGCCGCGCTCAAATCTTCCGTGATTTTGACGGACTGCGAGGGGTTGTGGTCTTCACAGCCTTGCAGGCTTGCCGTCAAGCTCGCCCGTCCGGAGTTCTCGCCATTGTCGTCGCTGTCTCTATCTTTAATCCTATGTGCTTACAGCGGGAGTTTTTGAAGCCTCCTGAATCCTCGTTTCAAGTGGTGGAGTTTTCTTCCGGTCCCTTTCTCGCTTGAGAGGACAATTGGTTTAGCCATTGCCCGGAGTCGTCCGTCTAGCAGAACCCGAGGTCCTGTGTCGTGCGGACTTGTCTTCAACAATAAAGCGTCATTCTTCCTCTTTTAAACATGTAGATACTCGATCAAAACAAACTTTTCGAGAAATCCCACTCTGCCCGACGCAGGAACAAGTTTCCCTGACGCGATACCGATCGATTTCCCCTCAATTTTTACAAAAATGGATCCACGAACCGTTCCAGGAAATTCCATTCACTGTCGTGCTTCCCTTGTTACGTCAATTGCGGAATATAAGCGCTTTTATGGGTCATTTTGGAAGACGAACTTGCTCGCCGGAACCGTTATTTCTGTCCACATGGACATTGTAAGCAGTCGAAGGAGGAAGTCAGTAGAGGCAAGCTGGAAGATACGTGATCGTCTCAAAACTGTCACGTTGAAGATTGTCAACATCAAAGCGGGATTTACTCCAACAGACGTCGTAGAGGAGGAAGGAACCGCTCAACTGCCAAACGAAGCGGTACATGAAGGTTTGGGCGCTCTCCAACCGTCTTCGTCATCATCGGATGGGAAGTCCGATGATTCAACGGCGCATCAATCAGATGCACCTGTTTTTTCTCATGGACGATCATGGCCCAATCAGGAGGTTTTCACACCTATTAATGAAAATGTGTCCGAGTAAAGCTGCAAAATAATTGGCTACTCTTGTAATACTCTCGCGTATGGTTGTGCTCCTCGATATATATCCCCATTTGAATGCTTTATGAGCATGTTTCCGCTCCGTCACCTAAAAGTCATGCGTACCTTACAAATGATCGATTGAATGCCATTGGAAATCATCCTGTCTCGTCAGGAGAGATATTGAAGTTCTTTGGGATTCTCATACTAACAAGGTTTTCATTTCAAACCGCCGCGACCTCTGGAGTGAATCTGTATCGAAGTACATTCCAGCACCGGCTTTGGAAAATCATGTCACGTAGAAGGTTTGAGCTGATTCTGGCAAACATTTGCTTCAGTCACACTTCTGAATGGGAGGAAAGGCCCTTGGACGACTCGAGATGGTCTCTGGTAAGTGGAGTTTTGAAGGCCATTAATGACCACCGCAGGCAATATGTCACGCCATTTTCTCATTTCTGCGTCGATGAAAGTATTAGCAGATAGTACGGTCTCGGAGGAGATTGGATCATGAAAGGACTCCCAAATTACGTTGCCTATGACATGAAAGCCCGAGAATGGCTGTGAATTGAAGGCTTCTGCATGTGGCCAGTCTGGAATAATGTTGAGATTGGAGCTCGTGATGGGGAAAACGGGTGGCCTTCGGCGTGACTTCACAGAGCGATTACGTCACACACCACACTTACACTTCGTTTTGTTCAACCTTGGCTGAAGACAGGTCGCGTCGTATGTGGGGATTCATTTTTTGCATCAGTGTCAACTGCGGAAGCCTTGATGAGATATGGAACGAGATTTATTGGTGTGGTCAAGAATGCGGTTAAGGAATTTCCGATGCAAAACTTGTCGTCACAGGAGCTCACGGAGCGCGGAGATCATATCTCGATGGTTTCGAAGAATCCTGACACCAAAAATCTTAATGGCTGTGTTTGGATGGATAGAGAACGAAGATATTTCGTCAGCAGTTGCCATACAACCAATCAGGGAACCCCAATTTGTAGGGAAAGATGGAGAACTGTGGATGGCGAGACAAGGAAAGTGGAATTCGAGATTGCAGTTCCAGATGTTGTGGAGAGGTACTACGACACGTGTTCTCAAGTCGATCGTCACAACAGATGTAGGCAAGATACCCTTGGAATTGAGAAGAAATTGGAAGTCAAAGATTGGTCGCTCAGGGTCAATTTCTCTCCCTCGATCATAATTGTTGATCATTTTTACTATATAAGCATTCTTTCGGTCCAAGACTCTGCTTATCACAATCCAAGTTTTATGAGATGCTTGCCGAAGAACTCATTGAGAACAAGTTTGATTCGATATCACGTAGGGCATCTAATTGCTTAGAAAATGAGGATTACAGCGACATGTTGGACCCTGTTTCAGGGATTGGAATTCATCTTGCTGTAACCAACAAGAAGAGTAAATTGAGTAATGGTGATATACTAACGCATCTTACCAAGGTCGCTGTCGAGTGTTGTAAGGTCAGTAAGTCAAAATTCTTTGTTCTACTTGCCGTGACAACGGCCTTGGTGATGTTTATATCTGCCACGAGCACAAAAAGGTGTTGCTTCATGGACTACGTGCGCGAGAAACATCATATGGATCTTAAATAGGATTCTAAGTTGATATTAAATAGTGCGACTTTTTGTTATAAAAGAAAAAATGATCAATGAGTTCTATTTCTATAGCCCCCTACTGGTTTTACTTGCGTCATCTGACTTGCGAAGGGAGCTGCTGTCTATGGCGTACTGAATTATCCCTTTATGAGATGTTACCGTATTTTGTCTCATGTTCAAGTGGATTCCTAATGGCGCTGAGACAGCAGCTTTTTCACAGCCAGTCGAGTTCCCGTTGAAATTCTCGGACTTCTTACAGAAGACCAGCGATAATAGAACTCACGATCTCTGGGTCAGCAACCTACGGTTCGCATCATAGGCCACCATTCCACAGCAACCTACGGTTCGCATCATAGGCCACCATTCCAGTGATGGATGTGAGGAGGTGACTGGGAGTATATAAAGTTGGAAGCTATTGCATCTTCAGTACGTCTGTCAGTCGAGCACTACTGTAACTAACTCCTTACAGTGCAAATTTTTTACTAATAAATATTAGGACAAAAAAAATTATTTGACTACCCCAATACAGCACTTTCTATTTTTTGTCCTCATATGAGGACAAAGTGTGCCTCATATGAGAACAGTGGGATGACGGGTAGACACTAGGAGGGGGTTTTCTGTCGTGACATATGCTGTGTCTCCGTATCCCCCTTCAACCAACGGCCAGCACTTTTTATACGACAATCGCGGGTGTCGCCTGTGATTTGGCAGTGAAAATACTTGACACACTGTGACCATCGTCAAGCAAGTATTCCTGGCATAGTTGGGATAAATTCTGGCTGGGTTGGGAAACTTGCCAGGTCGCGAGCTCAAGGCTCCCTGCAGGGACCGGCTCGAGGCTGGGTCCCCCTTTTGGGGGCGCCCCCCCTATTTTAGTGTGCGTGTCGAGATTCAACTCGACTGTGGTAGCCAATAGCGTGCCGGCAAGTGGTGAAATATAGACGCACCATGCACTATCGTACTTGCTGGGTAGAGTTGGAACGCGAGTATGAATAAAATCCTCCCTCTTTACAAGAGCGAAAAGGAGGAAGCAGACACATTTTTTGAACATCATTGCTACGCTCAGGCAAATACCATTATTTGCGCCAGTAACGGTTCGTCGACCGTGCGTGGATAACAGCTGGGACGTACGTCGACCCCGCTGTTGATGTTTTGTGCCTCAGCAAACTACATTCGCGAATTGAAAATTTATTTTGGTTTCTTCTTTTTCCCAAAAACTTTCTTGAATTAATCTCTGGTTCTCCTTTTACCATTTAAATCTAATCATGTCCTCCGCCCGCGGCGATAATCCAGAAAACCCTCAGCGAAGCACATCGTCTACCGCTAATGTTGGCGAGGGAAATCAAGACACGGATGGAAGGGGCAAGTCAAGTTTCATGGGTTTGATCAGTGGTAATGATATGAATGCACTCTTTAGCGCACAAAGAGGCTTCATAGTGAGCATCAGAATGCTTGATGCACAGGGGTCGCTCACAGGTGGACAAATTGTGCAAGAAGTTGGAGACATGTTTCCTCCCTCTGTGATTTTGAGAAAGTACGTCTGCGACTTAACGGCAGCCCAAAAGAGTCTTCGAGATTTTTTGATTGCGCGCGGCACTAATCTTCCCCAAAACTCGTCCCGCAGGATATTCATGACTCTTGCAAGCAGCCTATACGAAGAAAATGAAGATACTCAAGTTGCGGAAGAAATGGCGAAGATTCTGATTGATGCTGGACGCCGCCTCGGTACCGATATCTCACCCGTAACCGACCATGAATTTCAACCACGATCTTCCAAAAGCATTGCAACTCACCATGAACATGAGAGCAGAGTTGTGCATAACGTCGGCATGCGTCTCAAGGAAGAAAGCAAAAAGTTCTCAGGTGCGCTCGGGGAATCGAGGATGGAATTTGTTGATGAATTCCTCCACATATGTCGAGACTATAGTCTCAACAAAGTTCAAAAGTTGCAGTAGCTGCATAACCTGCTGCGGGGTGACACGAAACGGTTTTGCATGGATAAAGTTGAGGGTGTTTCAGGTGGCTTCCAACACTCTGTGGAGATGATTGAGGGAGAGTTTAACTCTCATCTTCGGCAGACAAGAGTTAAGAACTATCTTGGTGTACTTAAGATGAACAGCTTTACCAACAAAGGTGTCGAATCTTGCACTGCCCTCTCCATGATCTACAACAAGATTACGAAGCTGTGATCCTCGTGCCGAATCAGATAAGTTCCGACAGGCTAAACAGGACGAAGTCGGGGGCCTTCGGAATCGTGGAACTTGGAAGACTATTCCCAAGAGGGCCTTACAGAAGGATGCAAACGTATTGGGGGAGCGATTTGTATTGAGTATCAAGAATTTAGGGTCAGAAAAGGAGAAGGCCAAGGCTCGCTATGTTGCACAAGGGAATAAGTACAAGGAAAAGCCGCACATGGTGCACAATATTACCACCCTACGGCGAAGCTCGACAAGGGTTATTGTTTCTGTTGCCGCAGTGAAGAACTATCGCATATTCTCACATGACGTTAACCAAGCGTATCTGCAGAGCAAGGAGAATTTTACTCGCTGGATCTTCCTGCTCCAGAAAAATAAAGATCTGAAACTATTTGGACTCGAATAAAATGAACTCCTGCTTCTCCTAAAACCTTTGTACGGCACCTGCGAAGCTGGTGATTACTGGGGAGTCACCATAGACCACCACACCCGTGCAGAACTAGGCCTTCGTCCTCTTGATGGAGAACCATCGATGTACATCAAACCAAACAAGGATGATGTAGATGGTGTCATGGGCAACTACAAAAATGATGATGCTCTCTGCGGTAACAAGAAATTTCAGAAGCTGACTGATGAAACACTGGTGTGGTTTCAAGCAAAACCAAGGGAGTGGGACAGCTTTGAATTCTTTGGAACGGAATTGAAAACTGTCCAAGATGGCTCCTTCAACATCAACCAGACTGCGTACTGCAAGAAGTTAAAGAGCAGTATTTGCCCGACAGACGCTTGCTTTGCACAATTCAGATCGCATCGCGCGATATTTGTATGGATTGGTCATGCGAGGCCAGATAAATTTTTCTGTCCTAATATTTATTAGTAAAAAATTTGCACTGTAAGGAGTTAGTTACAGTAGTGCTCGACTGACCGACGTACTGAAGATGCAATAGCTTCCAACTTTATATACTTCTAGTCACCTCCTCACATCCATCACTAGAATGGTGGCCTATGATGCGAACCGTAGGTTGCTGTGGAATGGTGGCCTATGATGCGAACCGTAGGTTGCTGACCCAGAGATCGTGAGTTCTATTATCGCTGGTCTTCTGTAAGAAGTCCGAGAATTTCAACGGGAACTCGACTGGCTGTGAAAAAGCTGCTGTCTCAGCGCCATTAGGAATCCACTTGAACATGAGACAAAATACGGTAACATCTCATAAAGGGATAATTCAGTACGCCATAGACAGCAGCTCCCTTCGCAAGTCAGATGACGCAAGTAAAACCAGTAGGGGGCTATAGAAATAGAACTCATTGATCATTTTTTCTTTTATAACAAAAAGTCGCACTATTTAATATCAACTTAGAATCCTATTTAAGATCCATATGATGTTTCTCGCGCACGTAGTCCATGAAGCAACACCTTTTTGTGCTCGTGTGGCAGATATAAACATCACCAAGGCCGTTGTCACGGCAAGTAGAACAAAGGAATTTTGACTTACTGACCTTACAAACACGACAGCGACCTTGGTAAGATGCGTTAGTATAGTCACCATTACTCAATTTACTCTTCTTGTTGGTTACAGCAAGATGAATTCCAATCCCTGAAACAGGGTCCAACATCTCGTTTTAATCCTCATTTTCTAAGCAATTAGATGCCCTACGTGATATCGAATCAAACTTGTTCTCAATGAGTTCTTCGGCAAGCATCTCATAAAACTTGGATTGTGATAAGCAGAGTCTTGGACCGAAAGAATGCTTATATAGTAAAAATGAGTCAACAATTATGATCGAGAGGAGAGAGAAATTGACCCTAAGCGACCAATCCTTGACTTCCAATTTCTTCTCAATTCCAAGGGTATCTTGCCTACATCTGTTGTGACGATCGATTTTTGAGAACACGTGTCGTAGTACCTCTCCACAACATCTGGAACTGCAATCTCGAATTCCACTTTCCTTGTCTAGCCATCCACAGTTCTCCATCTTTCCCTACAAACTGGGGCTCCCTGATTGGTTGTATGGCAACTGTTGACGAAATATCTTCGTTCTCTATCCATCCAAAACACAGCCATTAACGATTTTTTGGTGTCAGGATTCTTTAAAACCATCGAGATATGATCTCCGCGCTCCGTGAGCTCCTGTGACGACAAGTTTTGCATCGGAAATTCCTTAACCGCATTCTTGACCACACCAATAAATCTCGTTCCTTATCTCATCAAGGCTTCCGCAGTTGACACTGATGCAAAAAATGAATCCCCACATGCAACGCGACCTGTCTTCAGCCAAGGTTGAACAAAACGAAGTGTAAGTGTGGTGGTGTGACGTAATCGCTCTGTGAAGTCACGCCGAAGGCCACCCGTTTTCCCCATCACGAGCTCCAATCTCAACATTATTCCAGACTGGCCACATGCAGAAGCCTTCAATTCACAGCCATTCTCGGGCTTTCATGTCATAGGCAACGTAATTTGGGAGTCCTTTCATGATCCAATCTCCTCCGAGACCGTACTATCTGCTAATACTTTCATCGACGCAGAAATGAGAAAATGGCGTGACATATTGCCTGCGGTGGTCATTAATGGCCTTCAAAACTCCACTTACCAGAGACCATCTCGAGTCGTCCAAGGGCCTTTCCTCCCATTCAGAAGTGTGACTGAAGCAAATGTTTGCCAGAATCAGCTCAAACCTTCTACGTGACATGATTTTTCCAAAGCCCCGGTGCTGGAATGTACTTCGATACAGATTCACTCCAGAGGTCGCGGAGGTTTGAAAGTGAAAACCTTGAATTAGTATGAGAATCCCAAAGAACTTCAATATCTCTCCTGACGAGACAGGATGATTTCCAATGGCATCCAATCGATCATTTGTAAGGTTACGCATGACTTTTAGGTGACGGAGCGGAAACATGCTCATAAAGCATTCAAATGGGGATATATATCGAGGAGCACAACCATACGCGAGAGTATTACAAGAGTAGCCAATTATTTTGCAGCTTTACTCGGACACATTTTCATTAATAGGTGTGAAAACCTCCTGATTGGGCCATGATCGTCCATGAGAAAAAACAGGTGCATCTGATTGATGCGCCGTTGAATCATCGGACTTCCCATCCGATGATGACGAAGACGGTTGGAGAGCGCCCAAACCTTCATGTACCGCTTCGTTTGGCAGTTGAGCGGTTCCTTCCTCCTCTACGACGTCTGTTGGAGTAAATCCCGCTTTGATGTTGACAATCTTCAACGTGACAGTTTTGAGACGATCACGTATCTTCCAGCTTGCCTCTACTGACTTCCTCCTTCGACTGCTTACAATGTCCATGTGGACAGAAATAACGGTTCCGGCGAGCAAGTTCGTCTTCCAAAATGACCCATAAAAGCGCTTATATTCCGCAATTGACGTAACAAGGGAAGCACGACAGTGAATGGAATTTCCTGGAACGGTTCGTGGATCCATTTTTGTAAAAATTGAGGGGAAATCGATCGGTATCGCGTCAGGGAAACTTGTTCCTGCGTCGGGCAGAGTGGGATTCTCGAAAAGTTTGTTTTGATCGAGTATCTACATGTTTAAAAGAGGAAGAATGACGCTTTATTGTTGAAGACAAGTCCGCACGACACAGGACCTCGGGTTCTGCTAGACGGACGACTCCGGGCAATGGCTAAACCAATTGTCCTCTCAAGCGAGAAAGGGACCGGAAGAAAACTCCACCACTTGAAACGAGGATTCAGGAGGCTTCAAAAACTCCCGCTGTAAGCACATAGGATTAAAGATAGAGACAGCGACGACAATGGCGAGAACTCCGGACGGGCGAGCTTGACGGCAAGCCTGCAAGGCTGTGAAGACCACAACCCCTCGCAGTCCGTCAAAATCACGGAAGATTTGAGCGCGGCAGGGCACGGTGGACTTCGCAAACCTTGTTCGAGTAGTAGAGCCATCCTTATACACCTTTCCCAGTTCGTCCCACGTGCGCTGGGGGGCGCGGAGAGGCAATCCACTCGATGTGGTCATCGACAAGAACGTTGCAACGAGAGCTCTGCAGCCGTGACGGGCAATCTCCTGAGGGAAGAGCCGGATGAAGGTTTAAAAGAGTACGTGAAAACTAAAAAAAGGCGGCTAAAAATGTTTTGTATTTAAAAAATAGTTGTTAAAAGTCGTCCTCATATGAGGACAATAGGGACACTGCGGACGCACTCCCAAAAAAATCAATAAAAATTAATGGCTTTGGCTATTGAAAATAAAGCTTATTTGTGTTGATTTCGTTGGTGCCGATCGGCCGTTCGGAATAGGCGGCAGCAACAGCGCTGTTGACGTGTGTTGCTGTACGGGTCGAAATGGCCAGCAGTGTGTGATTATGATACTAACTATCATCCTTCGTTGTGTAGGAGCAACATCCGCATTGACACCAGACGTTGCTGGCACAACTGCATGTACATGGCGATCGCCAACGCAGTGCGTTCCGTTCTTCATATTCTCCGATGCCCTGCCCACCTCTCTGGGTAGTGGATCTTGCGCACTTCGCGTTGCAATCCGTACAGTACATCAATAACTTCACCCTCATCGTCGGTGCTCACCGCCTGCAAGCATTTCTCTACTTGCCTTTATTCACGTTTACTATGCACGCACCACAAGTATGGACTTTGTAAGGCTATGTTTACCGTCACTTTGGTAGTTCTACAACGTTTCGAAAGAACTCATCATTAATGTTATATGCCATTTCGGACCTTAATAAACCCTCAACGGAGGTCAAGTACGGTATGGAGAGCTCTAGTGATCCATGCAAGAATCGAGCTGCAACCTCATTTCCACCCCACGCCTTTGACTTAAGTTCCGGTGATCTCCGCCATATCAGCTGAATAAGATTCCCCATACCTAAATCTTCCATCATCCGCGGATCCGACCCTAGACAACACTGGAATGAGTACTCACGCAATGGGTGTCGAAATCGACTGTGCACAGTATCCCACATCCAACATTCTCGAGCGAGAACAGGCGTGGGTCGGGTGTGACTACATTCGCACTCATATTGTTCACCCCCCTCCTCGTCCTCTTCTTCTCGAGGAGCTTTCACGTCCAGTGAAGTTCTGCTTCTTTCAAACTTGCGACTGAGTCTCCTCCATAGCACAGGGCAGAAGCAGCCACTGGCACCGACAGAAATAACTGCAGGTTGAAAACGGTCATTCGGGCAATAATTGTACGAACCCGCCACTCGAAACACCCAACCGTTGTCGCCTTTCTTGCACTTTCGAACAGTCTCCACCCTATCCCTCCGTGACATCTGAAACAGTTCAAACACATCTGCAAGTCCTGGACACACCATGTGGAATGATCTCAAGTCGAGCGCTGGGCACTGCGTGTCGCTAAAAGGTGGATGGAACACCACCCTTCCACGCAACGGGGTTGAGTTTATGACAACCCTTGCGAAAACTTCAAACTCGCCCAGGTCACTATCGATCTTTGCAGTAATAAAAGTCGTTGCGAAACCGTCCCTAACTGGACGACTAACATGTTCATCACTGTTATTCTCGATCGATATCCTACCGTTCGCGCCCGACGTTGGAGGCTTGAATTTTATCTGCAACCGCTTCTTCAACTGGTACCGCAATCGATTCAATTTCCTTCGGGTCTCGCTTTCCACTAGTTCCAATAAGGGTGCTTCGAGACGAGCAATATTGTTCTCTTGACGACGAACCTCCTCCCGTAGCAAAACTATTGCCATTTGCAGTTCTGCATATCGGGTACGCAACTGTTCCACATTACCCTCCACCTGAGACAGTTCCCCTGTGCGCATCTCGCACTTTGTCCTTCACGTCATATCTTTGCCCATTGCCCAATCTTCGTCACTCTCGGAGGAGCCATCCTGATCAGGAACGGCATTCATATTGATAACATTGGTTATGCCATTATTTCTCCATGGCAACATCTGGATGTGTTGACCCTTCAAATCCATCTCATCGTAAGCACTAAGTCCTTCTTCAACGCAAAATAGCTTGTGATTCATAACTAATATGACGTGGTGAAGCTGTTCAGGATCGTGCACAGTTGTTGGATATCGCAGTATTCCCCTTCCGAGACTCCTGCCGTTTTCGCGCCTCTCCACAAAAAGAACTTCCGCATCACACCACTGTTCGGGGCTGCCTGATAGATGATCCATCTCCCATAGTACCTGTATTTATTGCGAACGCATTGGAAGTTGCCTACCCTCCCTACATGATCGTTCTAACTTCTCCTCCACGCCATCGACGAATTGCGATTGAAACTCGTTCTTCTCCCTTCCCGGGGACCGCCTCAGTTCTTTAGATGCTTCCGCAGTCGCAGCACGCTTCCTCCCCTGATCAGTCCTCTTCTCCAAACCTGACTATCGCGTCCTCGGTTCCTTCGGACTTCCCGTACCGGTATCAACCTCTACCGCCCCAGCACTTCTCGATACCAAGCATAATGTACGTCTCTTTCTTCTATTCCGCGTTGTTTTGATATCTGGCTTAGGAATCGACCTCCGGTTTCCTTCTTCATCCCTCTCATTTCGAGGACTACCTGCCATTTCACACTCTTTCTCAGTTCTGTTTCTTCGCCCCTGTCGCGTTCGCGTTTCAGCGACAGATTCACTGATAGCACATGTTGGGGCGCCAACTCTGACGTCTATCCTGGTCAAACCCTCCGCTGCGTGCACACCTGGGTCTTCAACAAGAGCCTTCACCATGTTGTGATAACATGCCCTAGCATTTATTGAGTGCTTTGCGTGGACGGTGTGTTCTGCAAGCACGAACGTCAAGAAGAGACCACAAGATAGTTCGGATCCCGCCAAGTCTTCGTCAACGCTGATTTACTGTAAACACATTTATCTTGGAAGCATCCAGTTATTTTCAGAAGCTACATATATGTCGCTTTGTATGAAACCTTTCTAAGTTTCTCACTGCACTGCTGGTACCAGCAGCAGTACTCAGTACTGATAACTACTCACTCCTTCACGTTTCGTGGTTGCTCAGTATGAGTATGAGTACAAGCAATTTTGCACGAAAATATCGTATCGTGCGTTCTCCCGCCGAAACCGTCATGGTTAAGTTGCTCCAGAACTGGACTAAACGGGTCAAAAAAGATTCGGTGCTCCTTTTCTATGCTCGTGAGGAGGACTTATCGTTATAGCACGCCAGTTTGAACCCATTCATTTAATCGAGGTCCTTATTCATTCTCAAGCTGTCAACAACTTCCCTCACGAACGCGACTATGGGGGTTACGACAAGAAAGAAGCCTTTTGGGTCAAAGCACAAGAGGCAAAACACATCGCGATATTCTCAACTCCAGCGTCTTTAAGAACTACGTGATGCACATGAGCACGCCTCTGGTCCATAGCAATTGTAGAACGACAAAAACCCCAGGAACCTGTTCATTATTTAGCTGATACTGTACAGAAGAAGGCCACGCTCAGTACTCCAAACTATACTCCCATGCGAGTGGAGGAATCTCGACTGGCTAGTATTGAAGTCTTCAGTTCTTCCCCGCTTGTACAAGACAGGCGCGGTACATCCAAGAGGGTGCTTCCAACGCGCCCCCACGTGCTACCAAAGGCATCATCCGGTTCTCCTGTATAGTATTTTCGAGAAAATAGTGGTTTGCCTGGAAAGGGGGTGGGCGCGGAAGTCTCCGAAAGTGAAGATAATGTTGCCGCACCTTGCCCCATTCCGAGACCCAATCGTCCGCATGTAAGAAGGACTTCCCAGGAACGTAGTGTACTTGAGGAACGCCCATCCAAGAATCGTTTTGTGTCTCAGCAACAACACCCTGAATTCTCCCAGGTTCCTGATGATGGCCATGTTGCACATCCCTCCCACGTTCTTTCGTGAGATCAGAACAAGGATATGTACGAAACCGGAACGCCTGATCAGGCACATAGTCATCGTCCGGCGAGCCTTGATCAAGGTTTCTCACAAGGAGCAGGTCGCGTCAGCCTATTATCCCCAGGCCCCCGTGGTGTTCATCGGTCAAACATGCCTGACTTCGGCCAGGTGGGACGCCTCTTCGGTTCTCTTAGGAATGACGAGTACACCAGGCTGGATAGTATTGCAGTGCAAATACAGGAAGATATATCTGACCTGGAGCAGAGCATTGAGGGAAAGATGGCAGAGTTCAGAACTGATATGAAAGCAATGAAGGAACGCTTCGAAGATAAGGTTCCCGTCCCTGCAAGCGGTGGGAAAGATATTCTAACGCAGCAGGCAGAGTGGGATAAGAGACTTGATGGAATAACGAAGCTGAAAAGGGAAGTTTTCTCTTCATTCATTTCCTCGCGAGTTCTCGCCAGCAACGTCCCATACACCATCATGGGGATCTCAAAGGGTTGGGATGACGATGAAAAGACTTCCCAACCTTTCTCGATAAATAGAGTGTCCTTTTCCTTGGCAACCTTACTATTCAAGAACAGTCCTACTACGACTCAGGAAGAACTTCAGAGTGGTATCTTGAAGTTCCATCAGGACTTTAAGTTTACCGTGTTGCTTAATGCATTTTACAACGTGCACAAGAACAAGTTTGGACAGTTTAAGGAAGCTAGTTCCAGCACCGGACTCCCAGGAAATGGAGTGCACGATAGGCCCACTTGGTTGGATAGTTCGTATGTCAAGCAGGGCACATTGCAAACAGTCCGCACTCACTACGAACAGGGGAAGGGTAGAAATATTCCAAAGTCAAATAAGGCTAAAAGGGAGAAGTTCCGAGGACGTCCGTCCAGGAATGAGATTGCGGAGTTTGGCGTCAACAAGGTATGCGGACTACTAGTCAAGCACTTACATGACGTTCGGGACAGAGTAAGACCTATGTTCTTCCAAGATCTAGTATATTTGTTCGTGAGCTGTGGTGCCACGGTAGTAGAACCTGCACAGGATACCCTTCACTTGGAATGGAACTTCGGCTCCGAAGAGGATGAAGGAACTGATTCCTATATCGGCTTTGACGTTAGTCCGGATACTTTCACTTGCCGTTTCGGTGTAGATTGCAGTACTGCGGATGAGGCTAATCGAAATGCTCTCCACACTCTGTACCTCGAACGACCAGAGATGGCCTTGGTGGCGTAACATGACGTCTCCGTGTTTGAACAAGAGAGCCAAAAGGGTAGGCAGAGGAAGCATTTTGGAGGAGACCGGAGGAGGTTGAGGCGGTTGATCAACATTCTAGAGGTTGCGGCGAACTTCTGTAGGGAATACACGCAAGTTCAAGATATTTGGGCAGTGTTGCGATCGAACAAGGATGGTCTAAGATGTGTGTACGCGATCGCGATTTTAATCCGAGAATTGGTACGATACTTCTTATCAAAAGTGGACTACGGCAATGGTAAAATTCCTGACTCCGACGATGTCAGCGTCGGTGATATTTCCTTCAGCAACATCATTCCTCTCGGGAACGGTGTGCACGGAAATCTGATGCAGAGAGGATGTATTAGAATGTTCGAGTCAGAGTTTGAATCCTTGAAAAAGCCTGTCTGTATGATAACTCACCTACTCGGATCTGCGAATGAGGAAGATACCGGGGATGAAGGGGATCTTGGGGATATAGAGGCATCCACTGCTATGGGTATCGTACTATTGTACAGTTACAGTTTTCATTGCCGGATTCTTCACAAGTATAGGTAAAGCTTGCAGTTCTTCCTTTATAGCTACTAGCGACCCTACTACATACTTCGTCCGAACATTGAATATCAGCGATGACGACATTATTTACTTCGAGGAGACCTTCCTCTCACATCGCGCTTCCAGAGGAGTGTACACCATGGAGTACAGGTTGGGACGCCTTCTGTCGAAATCGTTGACGTGTGACTCCGAGGTGTCGGTTTGGGAGATATTGGTGGCGCTTCTGTTCAGAATAAATGCCCACTTTTGCATCTGTGTGCAGTTTTGCGTGAGTCCTGTTGCCTATCATCGGGTTGGATGGGTGTTGCAACCCTTAATGTCGTGCCAGCAGGGATATTTCGATGCACATACCATTACACAGCCGAAAGATTACCCAATTCGTGGTGGAAACCCCTCTCTCTGAGATTGAAATCTCATCTCAGCGCTATTAAACATGTTGTCCGACTTTATTCCCAGACACTGCCTGAAAAACCCTATACGACGTACAGTTCTGTCCAAACTGAGCCAATTTGCGGAAATCTTGCTCAACCGTTCTGATATCACCAACACCACTGGTGAGACCACTCTGCAGGGTAGTGTTAGAGCCCATGTATCTTGTTCTGACCGTTTGACGTTTGCAATGCTCACGACAGCAAATAGAGATGTTTGCGCATCAATAGTTTTGGAGGACTCCATAATTTGACAGTGCGCATTACTTCTATTAGACAAACGGGCTTGAACGATGCACCCGTATCGTACGGACTCGTATCCACCGAGGCCCACAGTCGCAGACATATCGTCTGTTCTGACGCGCACTCTCCCCGCCTCCTTATACATCATTACATGTCCTTCCAATACCCCTGTACTGTCAAATCTGGGATACCATTTCGCCAGAATCTTCTTGTAGTTGACATCGTTTCACTCAGAATATTCTCTTGTTCAAGAAGTCCGGTAAGGTCTTCTCCATTGGATAAATCTGAACATACCCATCTGCTGTTGAATGTAGCGGCAAAATTCGATACGAGAGGATTCTGTCTGAGCAATTGCAGAGCAGAGTCGTTAAACTGTTTCGAAATGATATCGTCCATTTGGAGTCTTTGAGAGGGCTCTATCACGTTTCTGGCAGTTCCGCCGAATAACAGAAAGTGCATAGTCTTCTTGGCACGTTCAGCATCAGTCGGAATATACATGCTTCTATGCACGGAATTCAGCCTACCATTTCAATCATTAGCAACACATTGGTCAACTGCGAATAAGTGTTCTTCATGATAGTTACTCTTCTATACAGCCCTTTTCAACGGTTGGTGTTCATGTTCAAACACGATTTACATAAATTCACGAACGTATCCAGGAGAAGGTAGGGAATGTGAATAAAGTTCTAATAACCTATGCACATTCTGTTTGTCTAGCTAGATGCTTCTTGACACTTGGATATTCTCCGCATAGAATATTCAGGTCTGATACATATTTTCTCGCAAGATTCTATATTTCCTCATAATACTGGATTATTGAACTGGTTCCATTCATCGCACAAGTGTCACAACAGCCTAATCCTATTTGACCGATTTGGCGGGAACTGGAGTATGAGAACGTTGGAGTATGAGAACGTCACAACACACAACATTATTGTGCGATCAGTAGGAGGACTACCTACCGAGATCACGTAAACTCGAGAGCGATATCAGTATTGTCCTGATCTGTGTCGAACGACTGCAGTACATCCGCTCTGATAAGACGATAATGAACTTTTATGTTGTCTTCAGCAGGGTGAAGGGCTTTGAGTTGCCAGGAGTGCAACGTGTGTGCTCATACATTCAGAAATGGCGGGAACTGGAATAATACTTATTCGAATCTCGGTCATCCATTTAATATGGCGCGTCGTACTCATATTCGAGTGATGCAGAGTACGAGCATTGCTATTAGCGAGCATTACGGACATTACTTCTAGCGATCGCTACAATTGTATAGACCACAGACGCCCAGTGCTTACCAGTACACCGTCATTACTGTAGTATGAATGATAAGACGCTGCTTAAGAGTACGACTGAATGGAAATCTGCGCTTGATGCTATTCTAACTGCGAAGGACTACGAACGTATACTGGGATTATGGAATGAGATCGCCACAAGACGTTGGGATCAGAATTCACTGCTGACCGTTGAAGAAGTGCTCAAAAAGTTCATGAACGTGGCTCGCGATATTTCTCAACACCATAGGGCGGTGATGGATCCATGGGACATACGCCCTAGGAGAGCTGTCAATTACGTCGAACGACAGTACATGGATCACCATCGCGGCGAGCGGCGTCCAGGCTACATGGGTTATGGAAGGAGACGTGATCACGATGGAGGTCGGCCAAAGGGGGAAGGTAATAGGACCGATAGCTACAAGGACGACTATTGCAGTGAAAACAGTACGCGAGGAACCTGCATCTGCATCTCAATTGTTACCCGTGAGAGACGATGGCAAGATAAATGTTGTGCAAGAAACTCCGACTACTCCTAGCAAGTCCTCCGGGAGAGGAGGCCGCCCAGTGCATAGAATGCATGATGTCTTCAAGCCGTCTCAGAGGTTTTTTTCGGGAAAACCGTCAAGTGTGATTGGCAAGAAAGACAAAGTTGACCAACAATCGAATCAACGCCCCCCTGAGCATGAAATGGGTGATGTCGTTAAGCCGTCTCAAAGAGAATCTCCCGGCAAAACGTCAACCGTGAGTCTCGAGAAAGTCAAAGTTGATCAACGATCGAAGTCATGCCCTCTTGGGCATGAAATGAATGATGCTGTCAAGCTGTCTCAGATGGAATCTTCTGGTAAGGCGTCAGCCGCGAGTCGGGATAAAGGCAAAGTTGTTCAAAATTCAAAGCCCGATTCGAGTAGCGCTTGGCTACATCGCAAATCCGAGAAGTCACAGGGTGGGGGTGGTGGGAAATCGAAAGAAGTGCAACAACCTGAAGGGAAACGTGATGAGGGGGGGTCAACAAGAAAGAGTAACAGAACCGGGGAGGGGAGTGGTGGGAAGAAAAGACCAGTTCAGAGTAGAAGGAGGAGGGGCGGACGCGGGGAAGGGAAGCTGAAATCCGCGAAGTCTTCAGGTCAGAAGGGAGGTACTGCTACGGGCGCCAAGCGTTCCTCTTCAACGAAGAAGATTGGGAAAAGTAGAAACGCCCAAAAGGCCTCGTTAAAGGCGATCGAGAAACCGTCTGAAGTGGGGGGACGGGGCGCGCCGCAGTCGGGCACGGTCGTGCAAGGAGGTCAACTTGCTGTTCCGCAGCAGAACATGGACAGTGAGATGTTAAGAACAATTCCGGAACAAATATCTACAGAGGTGGTACCGACTGTAAATCCACACCCGGTGTATCAAAGACGCACTGTGGCGCGGTCAAGGATAGGAATCGGGGCCAGACAGCAACCTTGGAGGGCAGCCTGGATCTCCAGGCCGGTTGGACAAGATGAAACTGGAGGAGGCAGTGAGAAGGGAAGTGAAGGAGAGCAAGTGTTTGGATGCATAGGAAGGAAAGCGCTAACAATAAGTTGAATGTTGTGATCAGGACCACTCGTTGCGTAATGACAGGGTCGATGTTCACTAACTTGCCAGTGATAACAGAGCGGTAGAAGTATATGGTCTGCGAACGCAACTGTTTGACAAGTATGGAACGCCATCCCCAGGACTAAGAGAGCATTAGGAGAAACCATCGACCTGTCGAAGGGACTAATTAGGCGTAGCTACGATGGATACAAATTGGTACTGTGTGATCTTTATTTGAACGCATGTAACATACGATTGTAAGCAGAACACGCCGATCTACTGAGACTCACTAACTGGTAGGGCATGAAATGGATTGTTCTGTTGATATTGTAGTTTGTACAAACGGAACACTACGACGATCGAAACAAAGCGAATGAGTAACATGATGGGAAGAAGATCTATGGGAAACGGGAATGTACGGGTGATTCGGACAGGATCATCGGTAGATATCCCAATACTTGCGTCCAAGCAGTGTGCTTTCAAAACGTCTGAAGATGGGTTTACGTGGAAGAAAAGTGTATGCACGTGGACGGGCGGGGGGATGGGGGAAGGGGTTCGGGGAGTTGTCCTTGTTCAAGATTACACGTTTGAAAAACGTTGTGGTAATGAAAAGACGGGAATGCGCTCAAGTCAATTGTAAGTTTGGAGGTAACATTTCCCGTTCCAGTTGACCTGACCCGGTATTGAACCGAAGGAGCTTGTCGCCCATTACATGTTTATTAGATGTATCGAACGATGGCGAAAACGGACAGGAGTGAGATATGAGTTGTCGAGCGAGTGCTAGGCATTTTTGGACGCTCTCCTCAGCATGTGGTACTGCACATGGTATGATGGGATCCTAGATGTATTGTATTATGCTGGGTGCTGACGGGCAGGAAGAGGGACAGTTACTGGGGCATCTCGCGGAACAGATATAGAGTGTAGGAATGACCCGTATGCAGAGGTAAAGAGACATGAACGCATTTCTGAGACAACAGAACTGTAGAGATGGAAGCAGCAACTACTATGTTTCGTAATAGCGATAGGTAATGGTACGTTACCAACACTAAGATTATAGAATATCATGAGTAATGACGCCATACAGGCAACACACAGGCTGCGCACAGCCATCTTAACAGGTGCTTCGAGAACAGGAACAAGCATGCGGAGATTGCCTCTCAGTTTGCATAACCACAAACGGTTCCATTGCTGAACAGCAAAGTACAGCCTTGCTACATACACAGCACATCTCATGATTGATATTCACACTGCGATGCGCGGGAAAGGCAACGAATGGTTGTGCGCGCGCACAATTATTGTTCAAGATTTGAAATCAAATCAAATTGTTGCACAAAGGCGCCAATTTTGCCGTCCACTAACTTACACCGGGGATCGAATGGCCCACAACGTCGTTGCTCCATCGCAACGAAATTATCAGAATTTGCCATTTGAACAAATGGCATACAGCAATTTCGGCATTGCTGGGAGGCCATAGATGCGTCCGCAGTTGATATTACGCCCGCGAAATTTGAAATGCTGTGAGGCAAAATTCTTGCACACGTTGCAACGTGTTATACGTATTCCAGAATTCCGCAAACACTGCGTGACGAATCGAGCAGAATTGTGGGTAGTTGGTGAAGTCACGTGAGAAGTTCTGTGCGCAGAAAAAAGCAGGAACAGCTCTCTCCAACGGTCCGACTCGACCACCACCGGCACAAAAGTGGCAGAGCTCAGGCCTGACCACAGCCCTTCAGAAACGCCAACAATAGACTATGCCCAAACACCCCTCCCCTTTATCCCTATCCCCCCCCCTCTCCCTGATCCTTCGTCCCTTCCGCATGCGCAGCACGCTGCTCTCGAGGCTGGCACCCGGCCGAGCCGTGTACTACATAATGTTGGCCGCCGGTCGCGCTTTTCCAGCGAAGACGACCCTGTACTCATAAGAGAGGTCGCCACAGCCAAAGCGCAGATAGCTCCGAATGGGGAAACACGCGAGCGCTTCGAGGTAGCTGCGGCCAAAGCAAACGCAGCAAAACGGCTCCGAGATGCAGTGACATGGAAATCCGTTCAAGACAGATATAAACGGTTGCAGGAACGATTTGACCGCTATGACAGAATGGAAAGCCGCATGAGTGGCGTCGGAGGAGAGCTCGGGGAGCTGGAGGAGCTCTTAAGCGTAATGCGCGACACTTGCTCCGACTTCGACAAAAAGCGAAACGCAAAGCGACAAGAGGTGGCAGACGAAGAGGCGCGAAAGGAGCTACCGGGAGCGGAAATCAGAAAGTACGCAACACAGCGCCGAGGGGAAAGTGATGAAGATGCGGTTGTGGTCCTTGAAGATGGGGATGAGGTGGAAGATAGTGGTATAGGAAGCATGTCTGGTAGTGGGAGAAAAACAAAAAATAGAAAGGCCATAACTATGGAAAAGTGGGAGACTGCCGCCTTTACTGTAGCTTTAGAGAAGGGAGACGCTCGAAGAAATGAGATCGGATCGCAGCGTCTGGAGCTGGATCGGGAACGCTTTGAGGAAGAGAAAGCTGAGCGCGAGCGCGCTCGTTTAGAAAGGAGAGAAGAACGGGAGGCAGCTCAGAAAATGGAGCTTGAAAAGTTCGGGATTATGATGGATCTTCTCCAGGAGGCTCAGTTTGCTGGTCTACACTTGCGTGCAGGGGAGCGTTTAGAGGATCCAAGCTGTGCGGCAGGTGATGAGTACAAAGAAAATAGCAGGAAAGGCGGAGCGAAGCGGAGGGATTTAGCGTAGGGCGGTGCCTCTCCAATCTCATGCAGTTAGCCTTCACGCAGGCTGTTAGCCCACGAAAGCAGTTTTATTCTCTCGGTAAAGAGGGTAATCGCTAGATGACTTTACAAATCATTACTGTAACACAGTTTGGACGCCCTGCCCTGACGGAATGCGAGCAAGATGGCCGCGGCCACGCTAAATCACAAAGAAAAACTGAGATGCTGACGTAGGTAGTGCAGAATTGTGGCTGATACAGAACAAGATTTGTACGAGATTCGGTTAGTGCGGTATTTCAGCAGTTGTGCAGTTCGCGTAGGCAGTGCCCCGATAGAATAGAACGCAAGCCGTATAAATGGCCGTCCAAGGAGCGGGTGTGGATCGGAGGGTGATAGGTGAATAGCGTTCCGAATTTGCCGTTTGCAGGCCCTAAGTTTATCAATGTCGACGATTTCAGCTGGAGCACTGAGGGCTTGGGTGCCGCGGCGGATAACTCCAGGACGATAAGAGCTTATTATCGTGACATTTTGCACCGTTCGAAGAGAAGAAGTAGTGCCAAGTGATGGGGTAGGGAGTTAAGATAAGATATCAGCAGGCCGCAACGATGTACGGGGACAAGTGGAGGGGCCTGTATTTGTTTGTTTAACCTGATGATTTTAACGGGTGCCTCGCGAGCATGTTTCACACAATGTTGTGTCTGTGAGTAATGCCGGAGCCAGATTTGCAGTTTACAGCTTGGTCGCCGAGCGGGTACACTCGAACATGACACTGGGTGTAGCGCAGCGGGGGGGGAGTTATCGTACAGGGATTTATAGTTGGCGGCGGATCATGGTGAGCCAGATGGGAGTTGAAACATTCGAGGTGGGGAATGGGGGTGCCCAAAGGAAAGAGTTTCTGCCCGGGGAGAGGACGGAGCCGTACTTTGCTCTTGGACGGATGGGCGAGGGTGAATGGTATGATGGGCCTGGTAGTGTATCCCTGCTTGTCTATCCCCATTAGCTGTCAGCCGCAGCTTCTTGTAACCCTTGATGTAAGTGTAACAAGGTTCACTCAACTACGTGAACTTATAAATGTGGCTAATTCAGGTGGGGTACAGCAGAAGTACTTCGAAATCTTGTTACCGTACATGCATGTCCTGAAGTTGTGCAGCAGCATAGTTGCAATATACATAGTTCCCACTGGCGCTTGTAAAACACGCGGCTTCCGCGTAAAATCCATTGTTATCCAGTACATCTTCAGCTCTTTAAAGAGCCATTCCACCGCAACCCGCCCTGTAGCCATAGCTAAATTAAATGCCCGCTGATCTTGGTTGAGCACTGAGCCCTGAAATGGGACTTGAAGATAAGATCGTTGGTTGTACCCGCTGCCTCCATGCAAACAGTATTGTTGATCGTTTACAACCATGCAGTCATCAAGCTGCCCATCTAAACCGGAGCGTGAATACAACGTCTAATCATGTCTCCCTCCCTCAACGGGGCCGTATCCATGAAGTAGCAACCCATCTGGGCAAACCACTGCTTGAAATTTTAGTGAGTAGAACCTTTTATGTCCGTTGTAAACAACGTTTTGCAAAATTTGGTCTCTTGGCCTAGCAATGGCAATATTTGTTCCGTCTATAAACTTGACGCAGTTCTCAAGCGCATGCGTCTTGTTGTGTACCGCTTTAGCGTAGTCGACAGCTCGGTGTGCTGTAAATTGTGGGTCTATGGGAGCTGTAATAAGGTGCCGATATTCGTCCAGAAACTCGTCTATTGATTCCCAGAATATTTCGCTTAGTTGCGGTGCGTGTTTTCTGAACATCATCTCGCGGTCGTTCCACCTGTAAGGAGTCGCTAGTCTACTTAGTGTTACACAAGTTTCGAGCAACGGGTTAGATCTGTAGCGATTTCATTTTGTAAGGTAAGAATCGCCTTTTTGACATATTAGAGGCTTTAAAGTCAGTATTTCGCCCTTGAGAAAGCGAAAATGCGACAGACAGTCGCTGTCGGAAAAGTTAGAAAACACATCATCTAAGTTGCATGCTGCAATCGCAAGGTTGCTTCGCACAAGTGCAGAGTAGGCCCCCCAATGAAAGCAGTAGTTAGTAAAGGCCTTTTGTAAAAGCTGCGATGGCACATGCGTTAAGCGGCTTCTGCGCTTAATCAAGGCGATAAGAATGGCACGCCAGTCATTTATGCCCCGAGTAGCAACCGTCTTGGTGTGGGAGCGTAAGCTTGCCCTTGCGACCATGATGAAAGCGGTACGAGAGTAGAGAGGGGAGAAGGGTGAAGAGGCCTTTGAATTGTAAAACTCCTGTAATCAATTGTTTTTGCGTAAAGCTAGTTCTGAAATTGTGGAGAAAGAATTCTGTATCTTTGGATGGGCATTGCAATTACTGAAGTATTGCTGAACTTTGTCAGAATTTTTGAGAGCGTAAAATCTATAATGGTCCAATAGACACTAGTAAACGGGAGAAGAAAGGAGAAGAAGTTTAATGCGCTCCCATCCACTCCCAGGTGAGTTCTGTGAATTAAAACAATAGAGAAACACAAACACTTTATCAAAGCAAATAGCTGACCGCAACAGGGATAACTAAATAAGTACGCATTACAGCAATCAGGGATAACTTATGCAGCTTACATGCTCCAGTAGTTGGGATTGATTTGAACCTTTGTGTTGGACGTTTGCTCAAGACAGAACTGGTAATGGCAGGGTTAAAAATGCTTGATCACTCGAATCCTCGGATGCTGCTGTACAGCGGCTATGGGCGCGGGGCGCTTCTTCTGGGGATGGTACCCCAAAGGGGTGTAGTGTGAGAGCTTCCGTTTGGTGCCAACTTTACTTGTCTTGAGTGGACGTACGCTGCCAGCAATGGCCGGCCTGGGGAGGCACACGAAGGGGAGAGGATGTTCCAGCGAAAAGGCGGGTGAGTTGCCAGAACCGAGATAAATGACTAGGAGTAATGGAATGGTGGAATTGGATGAGAGGATCGGCATGTCTCCCCAGACGCAGAAATCCTTGTCCGGTTCCATTCGTTCCATCATGCGTACGCTTGGGTAAACTCTTTTGATTTGGTGTGTTCGCGTCGCAAGAGTTGTAAGGAGAGTAGCGCGGTCATACGCCCGTGATCATTATGCGCGTTGATCCTCTGACCAGAACCAAATCAACACTTCCACCGGTTGCTGCGTTTGCGTGAGACTTGAATCATAATATCCATACAAAAATCATACCATAAAATATAACATAAATCGAGAACAAAAGACGGCTTGTGATTGGGCCATGAAGGATGAATGGAGGGCAGGAGGCGGGAGAGCAAGCGACGACTTGAGGGACTAGAAGTTTTGGCAAAGGTTTCCAAGTTGTCGGTTATATAGACCTGTCCGACGGGTTCTGATCGCACATCAAGTCCCTGAGCAACGGTAAGCTGCCAACGTGGCCATATCTCGAGTGGCTTACAGTCCGGCGGATGCAAATGCAACCGAGATCCCAGAAAATCCGCTTGCAAATCCTGCTTGCAAATTGCTCGTTTTGGCACTCCGGTTTCCATAACGGTCAATGCTGCCGAAGTAGTAATTCCACGTGGACAGAAGCAAAGAAGTAATTGTGCCGATGTAATTAACAGAGACTTCCGACACATCTTTCAAATATCTACATCAATAAACTTTCAGACTTACTGATACCAGCATTCCAGCGCGCAGCGTCCCAAACCCAAAAATCTGCCCTCGCCGCAGCACGGCGACGAGAACATACCTTTCCCACCCTCCATCCGTCACTCTTTCTCTCCCTTGTCTCTACCGAGTCCGAATCACCTCCCTTCATGCCTTAATGCATTTCTCAACATGGTTGATGATTCTATTCCATCGCGAACACCCACTGCAACCTTCCAACCGGCTGAAATCCAAACCAGTGTATCTCTCCCGCAATACTTCGCTCAAATTATCCCTAACACTGTTCCAGTATCGCAATCTGCACCTTCTGATGCTCCATTTCAAGTCCCAAGAGTTGTTTATACCGCTTCACAACCTTCAAACCCAGTGCCAATAACATCCCGTCCTGTTGTGCCTTACCCAGTTCCTCCCTTCTCACATCCCATTTATACAAGAGAACATTTCGAATCACCTCAGCGATCTACAGAACAAAACCGACAGATGGAAACTACAGTTATTCCTTCTCATCCACTTCAGCACGGCAAACAACTTGCAACCAATACTTACAATAACCAACAGTTTCCTCCAGCGCAGCGTGTGTTTACGTATGAACATCATTGTCACGTAGCTTCTCCAATGTATAGAATTGAGGACACACCTCTGCTCGTGCCTTCCGCGCCACCGCCGCGGCCTTCCTACCCTCAGCTCTCAGAGAATATTCGTTCAGTCGTCGAAAAAAATGGATCTGCCGTATTTCCCGGAGCCTCCAGACCGGTTTTTCCAAGTACTAACGAGCCTCCGTTAAATTCTGGTGCTGGTTCATCTCGAAGTCGACCAGATCAACCAAGTGCTACTGCAGAGGTGTTAGAGGCTTCTCACATGGAAAAGCGGAGAAGGGTAGAACTTGATTTGTTAGACGAACTAAGGGACACTGGTTATCAGGATGGAGTTTTAGATGCATTAACAGCAATGGTAGATGAAGTCAGTAACACTATCGAGGGAGATAGAGATGTGAAAGAGTCCTGTAGAGAAAATACACCGGATGCAGGAAGAAAACATACCATTTCAACAGGACTTTAAGAGGAGAAGCCTGGAAGTATACGGAGCATCGGAATCCAAAGCATCAAAAGCTACGCATTTGCAAGTTCTGTCGATCTGAAGTAAGCATTAGCAGCCACAATAGATATATGTATCATCTTTTCGGCCTCACAACTCGCAAAAGCTACGCATTTGCAAGTTCTGTCGATCTGAAGTAAGCATTAGCAGCCACAATAGATATATGTATCATCTTTTCGGCCTCACAACTCGCAAACCGTGAAAATTACCGCAAATGGAGCGCGCTCAGTTGGTGCAATTATCACCCTTAGGCCGAAAGCTGAGTTGTATGGTACAGGAGATTCACGAACAGCGTGAGCGGGAGGGCGGCCAAAGCGAACCAGATCGATCGCAATCAGTTGCATCGCAGCATAGGCATCCTTTCGTTCAGTCTCAAACTCAGTCATCAGCACCGGAGGAGGAAATTACTCCTACGGGAAGCTCTCAGGAATCTGGCAGATCTGGAGGTTCAAGGAAGAGAAGAAGGGTTAGCGGTGAGCGACCCCCTCGCATGGGAGAGGTGAGACCACGCTCATTTATATGGAATGATCAATCTAGGAAGAAACTTGTTGATGCCATTATGAAAATTGTGGTCCTCCGAGCAAGGCCTTTTTCAAATGTTCGATAAACTGCGCGGAGAGATTACTAGTCCGGAAAGAGAGTTGCTGGAATATGCCCTGGAAATAGAGGAGTGTCTCCCAACCTCAAGGTCTCTAGCAGACCAGCACCTAACAGAGTATCACAGCTCTCTACGCTCGCATATCAAGGGAGGCATTAAAGACTCTCTCCAAAAGGGATACGGAACATTAATATTCGAGGGGTTGGAGGACGTTAAGAGGCAGTCTGTGGTAAATGTTCTTCTTCGTATCAACTCTGGCTTCAACTTCGCAACTAATACGTTTCTCATCAACACCGTCTATACAGGTTCAAGGAAAACAGGGGCAACAGAATATGTGCGAATTCTGGAACGGTCTGTCGAACCTTTCGAAGTGGAAGCCCGAATTTGCGCTGTGGTAAGCGATAATACACAGGCCTGCATAAATGCCAGGAGTATGTATGCGGTAAAACACGCCGGGGCCTTCAGTATCAATGATCAGAGTCATGTAGCAGATCTTTTGCTAGAAGATTTGGCTGACCTGGATTGGATAGGGGACGTCATCGAGAAAGTTTCCTGTATAGCAAATAGCCTACACAATCACAGGAAGCTTAAGTCTGCATTTCAAGAGTACGCTGACGACTACAATGAAAAGATTCGCGCTGGAGTACGAAACAAGAAGCACTGATCACACAGAGCGACGGTTCTGATATATCCAGAACTGTTGAACAGGACTTGGCACGGCTGAGAGCTCGTTACAGAACAGCTGTCTTGGTCGAACAGTTGGCCGCGACAAGGTTTGCGAGTTCGGAGCGAGTCATATCATCATTCCTTCGCGCGCGCCCTGTCTTGATGAAGCTCATTGGAAAAACATGTGCTGAAAGGGAATATTTCGAAAAGAACTTGTACAAGGTTCCAGCTTCACGTCGTGGGAAGAGATATCAGGAATTCGTTGAGCCGGTGTTGTCGTTTCCGTTCTTTCTTGAAGTGAAGGCCGTCTACTCAGTGGTCCGCTTGGTCCGTCAATACCTTCGCAAGTTTGACACTGATGTTTGTAGGATCCAAAACGTGCTCCCATTAACCATGAAGCTAGAGGCAGATATGTCTGCCTTAAATCTGGATACCGCAAGAAAGGATGAGGTGCTGAAGGTATACTTAAATCGTCGTGACGGACCCGTTTCCGATTCTACTAAAGTGTTGTTGCTGCAGGATATACACTACGCAGCATTCATGCTGGACCCGAATTCAAACTTCGCACTTGCACCCCATGATCTCTGTATGAACAAACTTCAGGCACACGTCAAAAGCTACTGCACATCTAAGCAGCATAACCAAACGTTAGCTTCTGTAATGGAAAGCAGGTTGATGATAGCTTACAAGGCAGAAAGGTGGACATGGCAGCAGGAAGAACTCGCAGGCAGAAAAGAAACCTTTGGTTTATATATAGGAAGGCCATTGCTTTATTGGGAGGATTCAAGTTGCCAAAACGATGAATTGAAAGAATATGCACGCAGAACTCTGTCTGCTTCTCCTTCATCTTCAGCCGTGGAGCGAAGTTTCAGTGCTCAGAAACGAATTCATTCCAAACTGAGAAATAGGTTAAAGAATGAGAAAGTGGCTAAGCTAATGTTCTGTTATTGGAATTTGCGTCTACAACTTCAAGCAGGAGCAGTCGATAGAATGGGTTTTGGGACACAGAGAATGAGCTGTGGAATCGCCAAATGGACAGACTCAGGGATTCAAATGCCGGGAGTATTAGCTCAAGTCTACGGTTAAGTTCGGATGGTATAAGTACAAATACCGAAGGTACCGAAAGTGATAGCGATCTTTCTGACTTAGTCGATGATCTTGACATTTCAGATGATGGTGAAGATTGCGCTTTTGGGTTTAGCATGTAATGGATATGCCAATATTGCCCTTTTCCTTATAATATTGAATAGAAAAAGTTGCAAAGACATTCGGTTCTGTTGCTTATATGAAAGAGACAAATAATAAAGGACTCGTTTCGTTGTACAAAGTGGGGGTTCGTAGATCGCAGGGATATGCTGTCAAAGTTGAACCGATTCAGATGAGAGTCACGCTTTTGAATAACCATCTTTAAGTAGACAACTTCAGTACCTCAGTTGATCGTATGAGTCCACATAAATTTTATAACGTTGAAGGAAGGAAAGAAAGTAGTTCAAGTACCGCATTCAGGACAGAGATAAGAACTTTTGACCAGGACAGTGTCAAAGTTCAGGAGTAGTGGGACTGGCATCCATTTATTTTAAATGGATTAGAAGGCGATCCGGATTTCAATACTCGTCAGTTACACTAGTTACAAGCAAAAGAAGCTATCATTCGATCTATGTTCTCGCCCTATTCTCTTAGGAGTGTGTCACTTTCACATAACCACAGATACTGACGCGGATAACGGCAAAAGTAGTTCTATAGTTTTAATTGCCTTTGTAGAACCAGAGCCAGATCCACGCGTACTCAGATCCTGATCCGACTATTTTTGGAGACTGAGAACCCTTGGAAAGTGCATGCAATCGTATTTTCCTGGACCGAGATGCGGACGTGACAGCGTGACTTGCTTCCAGTTGTGGATCACAGCCACGTCGAAGCCCCCCTCATCATAATCACCCATAATTTTCCAATCTTTCCACCGTATCACCATACTGCCTACAACCACTCCCACCCTTTAGTGTATTCTGCTCAAGCAAAACCCCTCCGCAAAAGACACTAACAGAAGCAGTCCATGCGGCAGTTCAAGAAGAGATCCCTCTCGGCGACCAACGAAGGCAAGCTTTCCGGGCTTCTATGGGCCTTCCCGGCGCAAAGGAATGGGTCTATTGTGCTCCGTGCCCCGGCCTCAAGACCAATATTGACGCCCGTGAGTTCTCAGTGTGGCTCCAGTACTACCTCCAAGTCCCGCTCTTCGCCCCAGACACGCCGTGCCCACGCCCAAACTGCCCTGAGGTCCTCGACTGCCACGGGGATCACCTCATGCACTGCTTGCATGGTGGGCACCGCACCCGACGACACGACCGTCAAGTCGTCCTCCTCGCCCAAGACCTCCAGAAGGCGGCCCGTCATCCGGCTATCGAGCGGCGACAGGGGCTTCACCGCACAAGGCCGGATATCGAGGCAATGGGTAGCAACGGAGGAACGGACTTTTTTGACGTCACGTTCGTCAATCCCCTTGCGCCCTCCAATAGGAGAGTGCGTACTTTCAACCCACTCACCTCCCTCAACGCAGCCATCTCCGCCAAACGTAGAAGGTATGAACCACTGCTCGCGACTGCTACTAGAGGGAGGCGACTGCTACTAGAGGGAGGCTTGTGCCTATCCCAATATCCACCCTTGGAGGCTGGCACCCAGACGCGTACGCGGTGCTAACCGATGTCGCGCGGAACGTGGCCGTTCGAGCGATGGAGACCTATGGGATGGTTAGAGCGGTGCTTACCCAAAGGCAGGCTGCTGCGGCCGTCATGTCCAACGCGGCATGCCTGCTCGCCGGCATTGAGCCGGCTCTGTAAAGAAGGTCATGTACTGTACTGTAGTGTTACCCATCAGCGACGACTTATTCCACATAACGCATTAGCCGCGTGGATATAACCGACCACATCTTCCATGCATTAAAATAACCCAACAATTCCCCCCCTCCCACCTCCTCATCAGGCTATCTTTTTGAACCGCAATTCATGTGCAACACTGTGAAGTCACTACAAAATTAATTTTGAATCGGGTGGCTACATTATGCCTGCTGCTGTGCACGACATATTACAGACGTCGCACATGTGGACCAAATAACATAGCAAAGTTTCTGATACAAGCGAGTCTTCACTCCCCCAGCAGAACATCCACTGTTAGACGCGACAGCTGCCGCATATTTCTCTATGACCTTGGATGATGTCTCGGAAGGTGAACCTAGCGAGTCAAAAGCCAGCGGCACAAATTTCCATCGTAACCTCGATCGTCCCGGTAGGACCTCGCCAGGAATGGCAGCCACATTCGTGGCTAGGTCCCTCTTCTTTCACTTTTTTGCTACATTGGCAACGGCTAGCGCTTTCCGTGCTCCCATTGACATATAGCTCTCCTGGAATGGCGAGGATACGGTGATGTCATGGGCCACTGGGAGAGGGGCGGGGTGTTCGATGCATTAGACCGCGGGTGCACCAGTATATCCGCAGGTCGCGCGTTGAGTCCAGAGAGTAGGTATTTGACCTCGTATTGGACGCCAACTCCTGCTGCTTTGAACAGCTCTCGCCCAAGTACTCTCAAAACTGCTGTGTGTCGGTTGATCCACCCGGGACCTTTGTTACAAAGGTCTGCTGCATGGTCTCCAAAAGGATCTATGGGCGTGTGGCACTCGGCGCACCGCAGCGGTGCGGTGTCGTCAAACTCGCGAGCTCCCAGGTGACGGCGTAGCGTCACTGTCCAAATCTCGTTGGACTTTCGGTTGACTACAGAGGGGTGTGCGCTGAGGAAGGCTCCTGCTTGCGTTTCCAAGTATGCTTGACATCAGATTCTTCGCCGAATATCTGTTTCTGAATGCGATGCGGGGTTTGGCAACCTTATCCATTCATCGTCCTTCCAGAAGAACTTTGCTGCCGACTTGCACCAGGCTCGATATAGAATGTTGTGTGTACTACCGGGCTTGGCAGAGAGGCTGGCCGCTGGCAGTGTTTCCGGAAGACTGGCATCGTCGTTATCGAAGGACGTAGGGAGCCGTCGGACAAACTCCTGGAGATGTCTATCCGCTTCAGCGTATCTGCGTGCACAGTGTTCAGTCGCACCAGTGTCCTCAGGGCTTCGCAGTTGCTCAGCATCAATTATGCTCGCAGCGTATGTTGCGAAATTGAGCGTCGCCACCGATGTAAAGCCGTGGCCGCCGTAGCGGAGAGGTAAGGATACCTGCTGTCGTACTGCACCAGTCATCGGCACTTTGTTGCAGCGTGCGTGAAATTCCAATTGCTCTTCGTCAAATCTCAGAGCAATGACAGTGGTCAAACTCGGCGGAGTAAGCTTCATCACATGTTGAAGCTTACAAGCTGAGGCACATACCCGGTGAAGGTGGAATCGAGTTCGAGGGTCTCCGATACCGTCGATCAGCGACAATTTGTGCTTGCAGCCTGAAATTTTCTTGTTGAGCAAGTCCTCCATAAATTGGGACGACCCAATTGGGGCCCCAAGAAAGTCGATGCCTTCGGGTGAGAAGTTCTCCATTGGGAAGCGGTGGAGTAGTGGCGATGTCCAGTTGTCGGGTCGGCGCGGCCAGAACAGACGGGTTTTTGCATGATTCAGATACAAGCCGTGATCAGGTCCTCTGGAGCTGAGGATGTCGACTGCCTTTTCGAGTTCTGTATGAGTGCCTATGACAGTGCAGTCATCCGCATACCATCTATGTAGACTGAGCTGTGTCTGATGAGCAATTTCCGTTGCTAATGGATGCACTACAAGAGAAAACATCAGCATGCTTGCGGGATCCCCCTGTTCCATCCCTTCTTGGCTAGGGATGTCATGTGCGGACGCTACGGGCAATATCAGGGACAACGTGTTGCGAGCGTACACCATCTTCAGAAATCGACACAGCCACGTTACTTTGGTTGGCAGCAAGTTTATCATGCGCTGTCTCGAGAACCGGTTGAATGCGTTGTGTGAATCCACGGATACCAGTGCATACTCTTCGTCTTGGCGCTCGACCAGTCTCCGTGCTTCGTGGTCAATGGAGTCCAGTCCGCTGGGCACCCCATTGGCCACTTGCAAGGGTGCAGGGTACTCTTTCGTATCTTCTATTGCTTGTGGTAGAAGCACCTTTGTTACAAGTCGCCGCAAGGCCGTCCCAATGGCAATGGGGCGGATCTTGTCTGACCGAGGTTGGATAGGCAGTAGCGTCGCAGAAGAGATCAGAGGGATTGTGTCGTCTGGTAGGTCCCCTTGGGTTAATCTCCTCAAAATCGCAGTTAGCGCCGAGATGCCCGTCGCACCTGCTTCAGGACTCACCGTTGTGCTGGCTAACAATCGAAGGAGCCGAGGAGACCACCTGTCCGGACCCGGTGCGGAGTTTGGGTTCAGGCGTCGGACGGCGTGTAGGACTGCCACCTCGGTGATATCCATTGGGAGCGGAAGGTCTCTCGTTTCCATGGCTGTCACAGGAGAGTTCGGTGCAGGACGCAACTCTCGCAGACGTTCTAAAACGTGTGGGTCACGCACGTCGGCGATGTGCGATTGATGCAGGGTGCGCATCGCGCGCTCGTATTGCGCATCTGCAGCTAAGTGGGCTGCCCGACGAAACTTTGGTTCGCGCTTGTTGTCTGTCTCGGTTTGCTGCGGGCGAAGTCGGACGATTCGCTCTTCTCTGTTCTGGTGTGCCTGAATGGCTTCTCTCCAAAGTTCACTCCATTCACCTGCGCTGGCGCGACCGATGCGTTCTCGGAGTCCTTGGCTTTGCCTTGTCTGAGACCGCCATCCGGCTTCCCCACGCATTAAACGTCGCAATACTGCGGTGGGGAGAGGGTGTATCCGGAGGAGGGTAGTGTGGACTCCTTCTGCGTTTCGTGCGTTTGCTGCGGATCGAAAGAGCCGTACGAGCAATATGGCGAGACTGTGAATGCAATTCCCAGGAATGCGGTCGAAGATGTCCCAAGGCCTTAGCGGGCTGTGCAGAGCATCATAGACCGAAGGAAGAGGAGTGGTAGGGGTAGACTGGTCGTTGGTTGCGGAGTAGGTCGTCGGGGGCATAAGGGCATTGTTTCGGGGAAGAGGGAAAGGAGGGAGAGACTAATGGCGAGAGGCCTTTCTCGCCCGTTTTCCCAGTGGGGGAGTTGGGTCGAGTTGTGCCTTTGCCACCCGCATCTCCTTCATGCGCTGTGACAGGGCGCGGGTGCGGTTCGTGCTTCGCTCGGTCTTCCCCATGAGTGTGGAGGGGGCTTCAGTGACATCCGGCTTGGTTGCGTAAGCCGCTGAGCAGCACCTGTTTCCTTGGGTTTTGCGACCCTAAGGTTGACAGGTGAGGGTTCTGTAGTTTTGGAGGCCAGGGTTGTTTTGCTTGTCGCCGGTGGCGTCGCGCTGTTGGGTTCTTCAACTGCAAAAACAGCGAAGCTTCCGTGCAGTTTCCCAAAAAATACTCCTAGCTACTGTGAAGCAACGCAACAAACCTGAGATTGTTTCCCAGTGTGGCCTTTCCATTCGACAACACCAGCAAGCGCAAAGTAAGCAAAACAAGACGCACAAGTCCGCGCCTCAGTATCTGACAAAAGTAGCGAAATCAGCCATCCCCCCTTGCTCGTACAACTCTGCAACCCTCATCCGAACACTCTCCCAACCGCCGCCTTCCACCACACATAGGTCCAACAAAAATGCGGCACGATCCAAAGCCACCTGTTCCTTTGGCTTTCCCTCCTTAATTTCCGCTTCCCTCTCATCCTCGTACAACCTCCTATAAATCCTCTCCAGACTCTCCTTCTCCTCATACCCTGCCAACTGTCTCATTCTGTCCAAACCTCCCCTGCCCAAAGTCCACAACGGCATCTGCAAGGCCACCCTAGCCGCGTCTCTAGCTTCCATTTCTCTCCCCATTTCTTTCAACACCTCTGAATGAAACACGTGCATATTGCCCCACCCAGTAAACACCCCTGCCGCCCGTTCACACGTCACTAGAGCACTCTGGTTGTCCCCCTTTGCCATGTGAAATCGAGTGAGCCCCTCATAAATATCTGGAAACGGCCCTGTCTTCATAATCAAATATCGTTCCAATCCCAATCCCGATTCATTCACCTCCCCGTCATGATACGTTAATTTCATTTCAGTAGCCTCTCGAATCGCCTTCATTTCCTGTTCTTTGCCTGCGAAATCCGCGCCCACCAAAGCGCGCATGACAAAAGTATGCGCGCTGGTAGCGACTAGACGCAGAGATGCATCATCCGATGACGCTTCCACAACTGGCAATGGCATTTCTGTAGGTGGTGTAGGCCATCGCAAAAGGCCTGTGTAAATGACGCTGGAGTTTGGAGAGACAGTGCTGGTAAGGGGAATTAGGAAAGGATGAAGGTCGGTGCGGGAGGACGGCGGGACTGGGGTTTGTTTCTGGACCTGGGTGAGGACGTGAAGAAGGCCATCGAGATGTGGGGGAGTGGAGGAGTTGGATACATCGCGAATGTAGCGTTGGTACTCGCGTAGCATGGGAGGGGTGATGGTACTGGCACATGGTATCTGACGGGGACAGGGGCGCAACTGAAGCGGTTTGCGCTCTGGGAAGATGCGAACAAGAGGTTGGGGCGGGAGAAAGCAAGGAGGCATTGTGCTGCTTTTGCGGTAGGGACAGGAGCAATTGACCACAAACGGACTTCACGCGCCTGGCCGGCTGGAAGTCAAGCTCTGGCGTAGGGTAGGTGACACATCGGGATGATGAGTTCATCATTGGTGGCTTTCTAGTTTTGCAATTAATTTTCCCGCGGATTGATCTGCATCGCCGATGTATTCACCTGATCTCGCTACCGCCAAAGCCTTTGCAATTGCTCCTCGCAGCAGTGATCCCGTCCTGACGAATGCGAATCGGAGCACAGCTGGGTTACCATCATCCCGGACGTTAGAACGACTCCATCGATCTCCGACCTCATTACTCCGCCAGTGTATGCGGGTAACATGATGCGCGGAGCGGCGTTTTCCGTGGCTTTAACGCCAGGACTGTCAAGCGCGTGGCGGTGCAGTATTGCGGTTCCGTTGGACCTGAGTGGCTGCGTCAAGCAAAGATGCGTGTTAAATGATAGCGGATGGATGGGGAGGAGAGTATTCACACTACAGGGACGTGGATTACATGGGACGGCGACACGAATGAAGCTGAATAGCGCGATTGTGGGGCTGCCGAATGTGGGCAAGTCGACGTTGTTTAATGCGCTGGTGGAGAATGGAAATGCACAGGCTGCGAATTTCCCGTTCTGCACCATCGAGCCGAACGTGGGGATGGCGGAGGTACCGGATGGACGGCTGGAGACGTTGGCTAGTTTGAACAGTTCGGAACGCGTGATCCCTGCGTGTTTGGAGGTAGTGGACGTGGCTGGGTTGGTGAAAGGGGCGGCGGAAGGGGAGGGGCTGGGGAATAAGTTTTTGGGGAATATTAGGGAGTGTGATGCGATAGTGCATGTTGTGCGATGCTTTGAGGATGAGAATGTGGTTCATGTGAGCGGGGAGGTGGACGCAATTCGCGACATTGAGGTGATCAACTTGGAATTGATGCTGGCGGATTTGGTGCAGGTGGAGAAACGGCTGGGCAAAGTGAAGGGGAAAAGCGGACGCAAACCCAAGGGCAACGAGCTGGCGGCGGCGGAGGAAGAGATGAGGGCACTAGAAAAGCTGCTCAACGGGTTGAATGAGGGCGTTGGGGGAAAACAAGCCGGGCTGAGTGCCGAGGAAGAGGAAGCTGTGAGAGGGCTGGGGCTATTAACGATGAAACCAGTGGTGTACGCGGCGAATGTCGGGGAGGCGGAGCTGAACGGGGGGAACGAGCATGTGGAGCGTGTGCAAGAGTACGCGAGGGAGAGGGGGGAGGGTTGTGTGGTGGTGAGCGCGCAGGTGGAGAGTGAGCTGATGGGGCTGGATCGCGGGGAGAGGTTGGAGTTTTTGGAGGGAATGGGGGTGACGGAGGAGGAGATGGGGTTGAGGGCGTTGGTGAAGGAGGCGTACAGGTTGTTGGGGCTGCAGACGTATTTTACGAGCGGGCCGAAGGAAACAAGGGCATGGACTATTCGACAGGGGGTCAAGGCGGCGGAGGCGGCTGGGGTAATCCATGAGGACTTTGAACGGGGGTTTATTCGTGCGGAGACGATTGGGTTTAAGACTTTGGTGGAGGCTGGTGGGGAAAAGGTGGCCAAGGAGAAGGGGTTGATGAGGTCGGAGGGCAGGGAATATGTGGTCAAGGATGGCGATGTAATGCTGTTTCGGTTTAATGTGTAGGACGAGTTGAGGTGGAAAGGAGGTTTCGGACTTGAGTTGTCCGAAGCTTGCAGTTTGTTTTAGTATCCGGGAAAGGAAAACTTTTTGGACCATAGAGCAAAAGCAAAAAATAAAAACTGGATTTTTTGTTTTTCGTTTCCAACTTTTGGGCCAAAGCATTCGCAACTCTGCGGTAACTGTAACTCCTTTTTTTTCTTTATTTAACTGTTGCCCGACGCCTGCGCGTTCTCAAGAGACCCTGGTTCATCGTGCCGCACTTTAGAGTTGTCAAAGCCGTGCCTTTTCAAAGTTGAATGAAGAAATGAATGCACCGAAACGGCCGAGAGGGTCCCTAACCTGCGGTCGCCGTTTTCTGCTGTCAATAGGATCCTACGGGCGTGATTTGGATGGCGCATTTTTCTGGTTACTAGTTGTGTTTTTAATAACAGTGCTTACGTTTGTTTCGTTACGAGAACGACATGTGGAGTTGGACGCGTCTCAAGTGGCCGAATATGAGCGGCGATCGCAATTCCTTTCCAATTCGACGGTGTATATTGTGGAGACGTTGCGGCCCGAACGATTGCTATCGCGACTCTCTGCACAAGACTGGGGCAAAATATCTGGGGAGATTGACATGGTGGCGTTTGTGTACGATGATTTACCGCTGTTCTTAAGCGAGGATTGGGTGAAATTGGCCGAGGACGGCATGTTTGGACAGGAGCGAGGGGAGAGGGTGAGGAGGGGGATTGGGTTGGGAATGTTTGGATGTGGATGTATACTACCGAATGAGTACTTTAAGCGGGTGGGAGTGCGACTAGGCGGATATGAGTGTGTGTTGTTGCCGGGTTGGGTGCTGGAGGTTGAGGATGTGATTTGGGTGGGTGGGGCGAGGGAGTGGGGAGATGGCGTTTGCAGGAGAAGGTGGCAAATGCTAAGTGGACGAGTGGTGGAGAGGTTCGAGGGGGAGTTGAAGGAAATTAAGCAGGTGTTGAGCAAAATTGAAGAGGAGATGGAACGTGAGCTGGAGGGTGAGGGTGAGGGCGAGGGCGAGGGCAAGGGCGAGGGCGAGGGCGATGGCGCCGTTGAGGCCAAATCGGAAGTTGACGACGCCAAATTGCAGCAAGCCCAACAGAGGTGACAGACAGCACGGATGGCAGTGTCAGCCGACAGGAGAAGCCTGCGGGAGTCATGCCGGAATTAACTTGCGTCGCGTAGGAACCGTTGTCAGTACGAGGAGCGTCGAGAATGGGTTGCGCCGAATCTTTGCCAACGAAATGACAATGGACGTCCGTCCTCATCCATTGTCAGGAGGAGGTATTCTTGTTAAATGCAATTGTACACGATTGTACTTTTTAATTGCCAATAGCAAAGGATAAACCGGCTGTTTAATTTCGTTTAAATTCGGGGACAAGCCGTCACTGACAATTTCCCATGGATGAGCCATCATTGAAAAGGGCCAGGCACACTGCAATCTGTCAAAATCCTCGTAACCGTCCCTGCTCCACCACCACCATCGCCTCGCAACAGCTTGACTCGCCGCGCCCAATAGCATCCCCGAAAACGATCTACGCACCTGCGTCCGCCCTCTCCGCCCTCTTGCCGCCATCGCCGCCGCCATCAAATCCCCAACTTGCACCCCACGAGCACTCCCGGCTCCCTAACCCTACCCACATCCTCAAGTGCATCCCCCCCCCACCTCAAGTCAACGCTACATGCTCGTATCCACCATGGGATTCCATCCCCCCCCCGCCCCCCCGCCACGTCCCTCCCCTCATCCCCCACCCCTCCCCCTCGCAATTCGTCAGACTCATCCTCCGAGGACGACCAAACCACACATCATCAAACCACAGACGCCCTACGCATGCCTGGAACGCAATGGGCACGCCGCCGCGCCTCAATCCCACACCTGTTAAACACGCCTACCGCTTCCGAGCACGACTCGGATGAGCAGGATGATTCGCATGACAGTGACTCTCATCATGCAAGCGGTGACGCCCAGGGCAACGTGAATACCGACTCACGGGTGGACAGCGGCAATGCCAGTGCGATACAAGCCATCGAGGACATTCTCTCCTCTGCTACACCTGGTTTGGACCTACACCAATACCATGCACATGCGCAATCACAAGTGCAACAACGGGATGTGATTGACGTGGATGCAGTGGGAAAGGAGGCTCCCGTGGTGGTGAATCTGATAAGTGAGGATGAGGAGGATGGAACTGTGACGCATGTGCGGCGGCGACGGAGAGGGGGTGCGAGTAGCGGCGGGGGGAGGTGGTGGTGATTGTGGTGGATAGTGGGGAGGAAGTTGATGCGGGGGGTTGGGGGATGAGAGGGAGGGGGCGGACGCGGAGGTGGAGGTGGTGAGTCATGTGGTAAAGCGGCGGGGAGGTGTGGGGGGAGAATGGGATTGCGATGGGGCGCGCGGTGGAGGGTGAGGATGGTGTGACGACGGCGGTTGGGAGTCGTGGAGGCGCGGCAGATGGGCTGGATTTGGTGTGTACGGGGACAGTGAGGGGGGTGAGGGCGTTGGAGGATTACCCGCATTTTAGTTTTCAGTGTGGAAAGGGGGGGGTTAGGGGGAAGACTAAGTGGTGTGAGAGATGCTTTTGTTATGTTTGCGATGTGCCGGTTAGTGAGTGTGCGAGGTGGGATTCGCACTGGAAGGCACGGGATGCTGGTAAGTGGGTGCAGATGAGGACGCAGGTTTTGGGGAAGAGGAAGCGGTAGAGTAGAGTAGATTTGTGGGGCGGTTGTGCTTTTGTTTGATGTATAAGAGATTACTGTTGCGGAGTGTGTCGTTTGCTCGCGATCTGTGTCGAGTGAGGTAGTTTATTTCTTTTTGTTGTATGGTTGTGTAAAGGGCGACGGTGTTGCGGCGATGGCCAGCGATAGAGACAGAGATGTGGGTAGAAAGAGGTAGGGCCGAGTGACAACTAGGTGTATCCTTTTGTCAGTTTGTTGGCCGCTGGAGGGACAATAGATGGCAATAATGGCGCGAATTCCATCGTTGCAACAAAAGAAAAAACTTGGACCAAAATACTGTATTGTATTGTACAGTACAGTACATTTCTATTTTGTACGCCCCTCATCGCACCCACTCCTCCAATTCCAAACACCACCGCACCATCCAACTGAACTGCCGCCAACTTGTCGCCCACCCCGAACAAACTCATGAAGTCCTCTACTCTACCATCACGCAAGCGCTCACGCACCGTCCCGAGCCCGCAAACAGAGCCTCTCATTCCCATTCGTCTTGACCTCGACCTAGATGGCCACCATCGTCTTCAAGACACCTTTACATGGCCCATGGGTGAAACCGAAATCACCCCCACCAATTTTGCCGCTCAGATGTGCCGTGACCTCAACTTGCCAGAGTCTACACGCGATGATATTGCCAGAGCAATTCGCGAACAAATTGCCACCTATGTTCCGATGCCCATGGTACAGGTTGACGCATCCGAATGTCGCCATGTCATTCGCTTAGATATGAGAATCGGTAGGGTTGTTATTAGGGACCAGTTTGAATGGGACTTGAACTGTGAGTTGAACAGTCCGGAAGCTTTTGCAGAGATGCTGGGATGTGACTTAGGGCTAGGCACGGAACATGTGGCCGCGGTTGCCCATGCGGTCAGGGAACAGTTGCTTGAGTTGGCCGAGTTTAGAGATAAAAGGCAAAAGTGTGCTGTCATTGAGGAACAGCGCTGCGTGAGAGGAACCGAAGAACTTGGTCTATGGGAACCTACTGTGGAATGTTTAACCGTGGAGGAGAGGGAGAGATTAGAGAGAAAGGAGAGAAGAGAGGCCAGGTTGATGAGGAGGAACAGGGGAAAGGGTGGGGGGTATGCGCGGGGCGCATCTGGAGGGGGGCGCAGACGCAGTACCTCGAGGAATTGAGCACCCGTATGAAATCACGCCCCATTTTCCACACCGTGCCTTGTCGCCTTTGACTATCGGTGAGAATAAATCTTTTGCAATTGGTCCTTGCTTGATCATACTCTTCCATATCTGTGCCATTGCGACGAGCTCGCCCCAGCCCCATCCCCAAACCCGTTGCATACAAAAATGCTCTCCTTCCTTCCCGTTCCCGTCTTTACACCACGCCCGCAACTGCGCCTGCATCCCTCCCGCCGCCATCCTACTCCTGCTTCAACCGTCATCTTCTGCTGCACCAACCCTCCACCACCCCCTTCCCCATCCGATCCGTTCTCCGACTCTGCATGGCAAGCCCTCCGTCGACGTCTCACCCTTCTTCGTGACAAGGAGGAGATTCTAGACCGTAGTATAGCCCGCAATTGGCGCTCCGGCGTTTACACCTCTCGCGTTGTCGCCTCTGTCGGCGCTGATTATGTTCGAAAGCTTGCCCTTCATCACGATTTTTTGGCCATGGGGACAGCCTCTGGAGCCGTCGTCTTGTCCCATTTGCCGACAGGCATGCGCGTCGTGTGGAGGAATGTTCATGTGGGACAAGTCACTGCTGTGGACTACCGCGAGGGCTGGATTGCGAGTGCAGGGGCCTCCGATAGGGAGGTGATGGTGTTCAGTGTCGCTGAGTTGGAGAAGGGGCGTTACTGGAAGGAACGCGCCTTGAGCGGCGAGATTGAAAAAGTCGAGGCCATCAAAGGTCACAGGTTGCAGGGCCACGATGACGTTGTCTCCGTCGTCAGGGTTGACACCCGGGGCGGCATCGTGTACACCGCCAGTTTGGACGGTACGGTCCGAAGCTGGGAGATTGCAACCGGAAAACCTCTCACTGTGATACGTGTTGGGGAGCCGGTGTTTTCCATGGTTGTGACGGAGAAGGGTTACGTGCTGGCGGGGTGTGCGAGCGGAAGAGTTTTGGCGTATGCGGCCGCTCGTGGTACCCATTTGATCACGATGGTGTGCCATGCGGGGCATGTCACGGCCCTGGACTTTTGGGACGAGACTCAGCTGATGGTTTCTGGCGACTCCACGGGGAGCATGGCTATATGGTCATTTGCCGAGGCGAAAAAGGTGGGCGTCTTGCCGCCCCACAGTGGGGCCGTGTTGGCGATGCGCATGGACGCAGGAAAGGTGGTCAGTGCAAGTCGGGAGGGCTTGGTAGCTGTTACGAGGCTGGACTCGTTGCAACGCGCGTTTGCCATCGCGGGGTTTACAAAGTATCTCGCCAGTGTCGCGTTTGATCGCACGAGGTTGTTTTCCGACGGCACAAACGATGTTGTCGCATGTCATTCGTTTGACGGGCAAGGCGGGAAGAATTGACAGGAATGGTGTTACCCGTGTTTATTTTGAGGGAGACTAGGTCGTCGACCGACATTCTTGCCTACAGGCCATGACAGGCCAGTAGCGGGCGATCAGTTCTTCTTCTTGTAGCGGCGCTGTCGTTGCGCACCGCGCGACTTTCCCTTGGCGCGATGGTCGTTGAGGATTTCCGGTCTTCCACTGGACGCGCACTGGCGCCTCTTCTTCCTTCCGTCGAGGCAAAGCATGATCGACTTGATCGCCACAACGTCGATCAGGCCGTGGATGTGCAGGGCACGCAAAAACCCAACAAACTGCAGGCGCAGACGCTTTTGAGCCACGAGCGGGCCGTACTCAAGGGCAAACAACTCGAGGGCGTACCGCGTGTATCGCTCAGCATAGACTGATGGTATAGGATAGTTTTCGTGACTATACTTGTTCCACATCATCCACAAGAGCTTCTCCTTGGGCGTGGCTTCCTCCAGGCTGCGGATGCGCTCAACAGACAAGTCGAGTCGCCAGGAGTGGTCGACTTCGTCCTCCGAGTCCGGATCATCCTGGTCAAAATGCTCCTCCTTTGCCTCGCTGACACTTACAATGTGAAACAGCTTGAGATGGCCAAGTGCATCCTTGTAGTTGAAGGTCTGCGGGCGCGGCACAGTAGCCATATCGAGCATTGGTGGTAACTCTGGGCCACGCTCCCCCTCGACCTGGCGGTCCGTCATCTTCTTTTTAAACGCCATGTCACAAAACTCGCTGCAAAACTTGGTCTTTGCGTAGCGCTTGTCGGCATGACTATGTCGCGGCCTGGCACAGTACTTGCACGTATCGCGCAAATCGGCTTGTATGACTTGTGCAAAGTTATCGTTCTCTTCGTCCGAGTCTGTGGAACTGCCATCGGTAGGCTGGCTTTCGCGGTTTGCAAGGGACTTGCGCTTTTCAGAAATGGAGACGTTGGCCATGTGACGCTCCACGTCATCGGCCGTGTGTGTCGCCGGAGAGGGCGCGAAACCTCCCGGCGGGGTTTGCATAGACACTAATGGTGTCATCTTCAGTGTTTGGAGTCCAGTTTCCGTGGGTATCAATGTTGCCGACGCGTCGTTTGGTGCTCTCCTCGACGCCGACGACATCAAACTCGAGAACCATGGGAAGGTCGCCCGAGTTGCCATACCTGGGGACGCCTTCGACACTAAAACCGAGTTGGTCATGCTCGACTTGCAAGGTGAGTGACCAAGGTCCGAAAACGAAAGCAGTTGCGATGACACCAAGGACACATAAAGTCATGCCTGACTACACCCTCCCAATCCGGCCACATGGTGGACTTGTACGTGCATCGAACATAGAGCTTTGGCTTTTCCATGTGCGGAATAAGCTGCAGCGGGCGGATGCCACCCCAGAGACGGAGGTTGATAGTAGCATGGATGGGATGATGCGGGGCGGGCAAGTGGAAGGGCTGAAGGGGTCCGACCTGGTTCCACTGGACAAAGTTGAGGGGCACTTGAACATCCTCGTTGCGTACAAAGGGGTTGGAATTGTGTTGGTCAATGAGAGTGAGTTGACCCTTCAAGGTGGCCGGGAATCCATTGAGGGGCCTTGCGTCGGGATGGGTTGAATGAATCTCAAGGACCAAGCCCAACCATGCCGGGAGGGTAGCCATGAGACCCAAAACAGCGGAGAGGTCAAACGCGACTTGAACGTGGTCGGAAAGCGGCTCGACACCCTTTTTTACATGCTCGTCAGGCCAGACCATGATGGAACAACGACGACTGCCAAAGGACATGGCACCTTGATCATTCCTGACGACGAGGCTTATTTGCAGTTGGACAAAGTGAGGGTTGTAAGGATTGGAGGGGGAATTAGAAACGGGGTGAGAGGGATGGAGAAGTTGTTGAGCTGTGCGAGTGTGGAGGATGCAGAGGGAGGGGCGAATGCGGAGAATGAGGTGAGTGGAGTTAGAAACGGAGGCCCAGGAAAGGTCCCAGAGATGTCGGCGGATGGTGGAGCGGTCATTTTTGACGTAGAGCAGGTTGCGAACGAGGAAGGGGGGACGGGAGATGTGTTTGAGTGAGTCGGCGGGGGGAGGAGGAGGAGTAGTGGCGATGCGGTTGGGCATGTTTTGTTTGGAGGTGGAGTGTGAAGGGGAGGGAGGGGTAGAGAAATTTCTTTTCGAGGGGGGGAAGGAAGGGTGAATGCAACGGTTTGTATGATATATTGGCGGGTTGAGATGGGCATGCCAAGGGTCGAACATCGAACTGTCCAGCTTTTGCGAATATGAGTGGATCTAAATCTGAAATGCGGGGGTGCAGCATAAAAGTAGTGAATTTTTGACTCGTGCTCATTTCGTTTCGCTGCGTAACCAGCGGGCACGGCTGTCGGGTCACAGGTGCAACCCGCACTTTGCAACGGATCACACTACTGTTACTGTACTCTACTGTACTGTACCTGATAAAATTCAAAACTTTCTAAACTTGATCCGCATTGCCGTCCTGTCCAGTACTGTACAGTATAGTACCAAATGCAGTGCAGTTTCCAATCGAACATCCTACTGTACAGTACTGTACAGTACTGTATTGTACTCACAAAAGAACAGCACCTCTTTCTGTAAGCAAATCCGCTTACAGCCCTCTTTACACACTCCAATGCTTACACTTTACCGTCGTCTTATTCCCCATCCCACCCCCCCACCTCCCCCCCTCCGTACCCACCAACCTCTACCATCCTCTCCTCTCCACCAACACGCCCAACATGTCGCCAACCCTCCGCACCGTAACCGCCCGCCTCGCCCACTCCATAGAGATGATTCTAGTCCCCACCGCCGTAGCCCTCGCCTACTTTCCCATCACCTCCCGCAAGTCCACCCTCTCCAACCCCACCGTCTAGCTCCCCACCCTCCGCACCCCGACGTTGCGCCCGCCGCTCCTTAAACCGCCGCACCGCCACCGATACAAAACCCTGCACCACCCCCGTCCAAAACGGCCCCACCGTCAATTCTTGAACTACCGCCATCGCGTCCTTGTTCTTGTCGTTGTTCTCCCACCCCGTACTGGAATTGTCTCGGTTGATTTCACACATGGTCTCGTCGGATCCAAGTTTCGTTTGCGATACGCCTCTTATGCTCTTTGCACTCGCTGTTGTGATACCGGGTACGATGTGGGAACCGTGTGACGCAAGGCGCGTTGCTACGAGTTGGAGTTGGGCTACTGTATTTAGGGGGATGAGGTGTCGATGATACAACGTGTGGTGGAAGAGTTGGACGGTCGCACGTGCGCAGTCTGCGTCAAACTGTCGAGTAAAAAAAAGATTGCGTGCAGATTGCATGTCCTCATAGCCTTTATTTTCAACCCATCCAAACTGTCCTCCACACCCGTCGCTGATGCGACGCTACTGACTAAAATCCGCATGTCAAAAATCACCTTTTCTGTTCCCGTCACACCCACCGTGTACACGTGTATGCACTCCACCGTTTGGCTCATTACGGGCGTTGTTCCGCAACTGGCGCGCATGTGCAACAGATAGGCGGGCAGCGCGATGACGACTTTGGAGGGGATGATAGGTAGATAGCAGTAGGGTCGGCAAGATAAGGGGAAATAGGGCATTCATGCTGCGAAAGAGGCGCCTCTGATTCCTTGCGGAGCTCATCTCATGCTTTACCTACTCGTTCCAAACCGCGTATTCAACTACCCACACCCTGTTTCCCCCTACACCCACCACCACTTGAGACTAGCAAACATCCACAACACTCCCGCGCTTCCATCATCCGTCCCCGTAAACCAATCCCCGACACAAACCAACCGCAATTCCACACACATCCCCCCACAAACGCTTAATCCACCTTCTTCCTAAACGAACATCCCTCAGTCAACCTGGCCTTGCCGCCTGTCGGTTGACACAACACCATTGTACAATCGCCACACACAACCACCGTCTGTGCATGTGAAAATACAGTCGTGATTACATAGCACCCGGGACATTTCACATCCATAAAGTACGAATTCGGCGACTGTACCAACCGCTTCAACTTATGCTTGCCCAGCTCCGATGCGCGGTCCGGGTTGAGAAGATCCGTCTCCAATGCGGGCATGGTGCACAATTAAATTACAAGATGCAGGAAACACGACTGCGGTGCGTGATACGTGCCGCGGAATCTAGGTTGCGCGCTGTGGCTGCGTTGTTTGTGTAGTATCGTGAGATGCGTGACGGTGGGAATGGGAATGGCGAGCAACTTGTTTGACCGTTGGTACGCGATAGTACGAGATGGTGTGCTGGGGATCGGGCAGGATGATGACGGGGTTGAGGGCGGGGGTTAAGCAAGGGTGCGAATATATTTATCGACGGCGATTGCGGCGGCGTCATGCGGCAGGTATGTGCAGGTGGTTCCGCGAGTTAGGGTTTCTGTAAGCCTTGGGGCGCTTACAGATTGGTTGGGGCACTTGGATTTGGTGCGGCTGGGCGGATTTTGGGCGGGGTGCGTTTGATACTCTGCCATGGGTACAGTGCAGCGAGAGGGTGTGGGTGAGGCGATTGGTCATTACGTCGCTGCTGTTGGAGTGGGCAGTGTCGTCGTACGTATGTGTTGGGCAGGCTGGGCGGGGACGGCGAGATGCATCGCTTGTTGCTCGCCGCGCATCGCTTAGAGTGCTGCGCTTTACTGACGCGTCCTGCGTTGGCATCCTGTAGTTTTTCTTCACTCTGCTTTCGGGTGGGGGCTTGCTTTCTGTGCGGTGAGCGGTCGTTTCGTGTGGAACGTGCCGGTCAACTTGAGCGCTTTGCTGCTTTCGTGCAAAACTTGCACTCTACACCGTCCGTCAGAGCATGGCATGTCACTACGAACGAAATCTCTCACCGGAGCCCACGGTAGCAGTTGAATACACCGTTGTCAGCGCGGCTTTGGTCCTCTGTTTCTTGCGAGAGTCACTCAAGCCGGGGATATACTGATGGGCTTGGGGTAGATGTGTCGGCTCGGTCGATGACGGTTGTGCTTGTCAGTGTTTTATTGAGGGGGGAGTTGATGAATCGGTTGCTGATCAACGTTGTATGATACGCATCGACGCTACGCGGATAAAGGCTCACTACATCGAGGCCCTTCCCTTTGGCATTTCTATGCTCCCATCTGCTGAGATGAAAGATCGTTTTAGAATTTAACCAACGGCCAAAGAAGAGAAGGATTGCGCAATGCCGGGATCACGCCAATAATGGCAGGGTGAGCGGGGTTCAGCAATGTTATAGCCTAAAAACGGTTATTATGTAACAGCGACAACCATCTGATCGTAAGCGTAAACGTTAAATGGGAGACATGGTTTTGTAAGGGCCAGATGCAAGGACAACTCGCGATTGACCGGAAAAGGGGTGGATTGCCCATCAGGTGTCAACGCGCCAACGGCTGGCTCCCTGCTTTCGAAACTTTCAGAGCGGAGAGGTAACCTGTCTCGTAGATTGCTCTCTGGGCTGGGTAGTGAGACTTGGGTATCACAGGTTGGTGTGCGGGCCGACTCCCAAGGCGCATGCACACGGACAGCAGAGGAACGTGCGTGTGAGAAGCGTCAACAGTGATTGAGGCACAGCAAGCGACGAGACAGCGCGATGTGAATATCGTATATTTCAAGGGTAGCAAAACCTCTCGCTTTCGTCAACGGGTGAAGCGTGTTGGGAGGCTTTCATGCTCCGCGTTGTACATGCTTGGTGGTCTGCTTTTTGCTGTGGACGGGGCTCCACCCTTGCAATGGAAGAGGGACGCAAGGCGTAGTCCGCGATAAGTTACCGCGTGCTTGCCTCCAAAGGATGGTCGGAGGGTTTCGCTCGTGGCTGTCGTGGGACCTGTAGTACTAGCTAGACTAGAGCGGATCCAGATGAACGCCGGGGTATACTCGGGTTGTAAGTTTACCATGGACGGAACTCTGCAAACTTGCCCTCCTCTTTCGGGAGCCCAAGCAGCGTGTATACGAGTTCTCAAACAGCCGTAAAAGAATTGTGCTCAACAGGGTCACCCATCCATGCTCCTGTGCAATGCGTTTGGACCCCCCTTGGGACGCATCACCGACTGCGAAGACAGGGAGTAAGGCTGCCGTTGATCTCTATAAACGGATTTGAACAAATTTTGCCTTTATTCGTGGTCAATGCTGAACTACCCACTAACATCTTCGCCTCTTGCTGCAAGGTCGTTCCCGCATCGCCTGTAGCGTTGGAAAGACGGTCTGGCCTGGGAACTTTTGCCCCCTGCTGACATGTGTTGAGGAGAGCAAGTTTCACGAAACGTTGAAACCCAAACCTCGTCTCGCATCGTCCAACACGAGAGCGCACAACCCGTAGACGCTGCTTTACTCCAAAATTTTCATCTTACAAACCGCCAATGCTACTTTCCATGTCCGCCTCCCGGTAGTAATCCAGTCTTGCGTGCGCAAAGCCGGTGCGTGACGTACCACCCGCTCCCAATCCACCCGCCAAACAGCAAATATCGCACTGTCTCATGCCCGATTCCCTCCGACTCCAACCATTGCGCCACAAGCGGGTCGCTCACCACCACTACACGTCAAGACCCAAAACGTGCAACACCTTGGAATCCGTCAAGTCGTCAACAACGACAAAACCATCGCGCTCCATCTCCCTCCTTCCAAAGCTGCCCGTCAAAACACCGATCGACAAAGCACCCGCGTGCTTTGCGGCGGCCATGTCAGAAACAGCATCGCCAATATGAAACACGCGCTCCCCCCCGCCCCGCCCTCTTCATAGCAAGGAAGACGATATCCTTCCTCTCCAAACAATCACTCCCAAACGCCCCGGTAGTGAAAAACTCGGCCAGCCCCGCCGCCCTCAGCTTTGCCCACGCGCAACTCTCCAGATTACCCGTCGCTAACGCCATCGGCACACCTTGTTTCCGTAGCAACTCTAACAACTCTCTCACACCAGGCAGTACCAAGGCGCTCAAATCCGGCTCTACGTACTTTTCGATCAGACGGTCAGCTTCTTCAATGGCGTTTGACAAGCGCTCGTCAATGGTACCGGGCTCCAGGTTGTGGACGAGACACATGTCGCGTATTATGGCGCGGTCTGTGGCACCGGCGTGGGGCACGTCGTTGACCTTGGTTTTCACGCCGTATACCGCCTCAACGGCGTCTTCTATGGCTCGCTTGTGGGCCATGTTGCCGTTGGCACCCCGCGCCTCGAGAAGAGTGCCGTCAATGTCAAAGGTTACTAATAGAGGCGCGGTCATTGTGCATAGGGCGCGGAGGGATTTTGATGCAGGGCGCGCGGAGGTGGAGAGGCGCGTTATGGAGGGCAGGAATGCGGTGAGTTGACGCAGCCGCATTTAGTTTGAGTGCGGTTTTCGGTGGGGCATACGGGAGAATGGGAAAGTTTTATGGTGGGTTTATGCACGTGCGTACGTGGTGATGAGTGGCGATGACTGCTTGCCGTGAAGGTGGGATTTGGAGACGGAGTATCTCGAGTTGACGTGAATGTCTGTGTGATAATCTGTTGGTCAGGGGGTAAGTGAAACAGTGGGATTAAACCTGGTCACCATGAACGAGCTCAGGTGGTACGTTAGAGCCGTGGGTCTCTACGGATGAGGTCCAGGTGAGTGGCAAGCCGGGATGGGGAATGAGTCGGCGATTTGTGCGTTGGTAAAGTGCACTGTAATGAGTTTGTTCACAACGCTGTGCAAAGTCGCCTCTCAGATCGCATCAATCGTCAGCAATTCAATGGCTGTTGTCAACATTCCCATTTAGCCCCAAACTGGTGGCTGCTGTTCTCCATTGGAAATCCCCCAACACTGAGACCCGACATGCGTCCTGACCATCCTTCTCTGCATTGATTTACTTTTGTAGAGCTGGAAAGAGACGGTAGCTGATTCCTAACTGACATTCACCTCAGATACCATTGGCTCTGCAAACCCTTTGACCCGACTCGAGAGCGCCTCACGGGCATTCACTGTCACCTACGCACCACCCCGTCTCTGCAGCGCCAACCCCTCGACAAGTATGTCTCAATTTGCCTTCCTGCCCTCCATCCCGGTGCTCCGGCCCTCTCCCACACACCTGCACACAACCGTCCACACCAAACACACCCCGTGCCGTCATTACCGCGCTCCGTCACCATGCCTCCCCATCTCAATGACCACCGCCTCCCCACAGCCAACCACTACCACCCACCCACTCCCCACCCCCCCGTTCACCTGGACCGATCAATGGTACCCCGTAGCCTGGACCGACGACATTCCACACCTAAAACCCGTACCCATAACTCTCTTCCAACGTCATTTCGTCCTATTCCGCGACCCGGTCACCTCCCTCTACGTCGTCATGGACGACACCTGCCCACATCGCGCAGCCCCTCTTTCCGAAGGCCGTCTTTTCGTCCGCGACTCAGAAAACACCCCCGCCCAAACCATCCTCGAATGCGGATACCACGGGTGGCGATTCGACTGCACCGGCCGTTGCGTCGATATCCCAGTGGTACAACTTACAAAACGGATTCCAGCAGCAGCGGATGTGGGGGGAGTATATGCGACGGCGGTGTCGAAACAAGGGCTGGTGTTTATGTTTTGGGGTGACCGGGCAAAGTCGAATGATGTGCGGTTGCCGGTGCCGGATGAACTGGAGGTGGAGAATGGGGGGTTGTTGTTTTATCGAAACTCGAGGAGGCGGTTTCCGATTTCGATGCCGGTGATTATGGAGAATGTGGCGGACCCTGCTCATGTGCCTTGGTCGCATCATGGGTCTGGACAGGGGAATCGGAATAAAGTGGAGAGGGGTGGTGGGGGAAAGGTGGAGGAGGAGCGTACGGCGGAGGGGTATATGAGGGTGACGTTTCGACGGTCGAAGAAGAGTGAGGTGGGGGTGGTGAATGAGGTGATTATGCCGACGCATGTGCGGTATCCTATTGGGATTGGGAAAGTGGAGTCGTGGTTGTTGACTTGGGTGGTGCCGGTGAGTCATGATGAGTGTGTGATGTTTAGTGGGCATGCGTTGAAGGGTCCGAGGTTGATGAGATGGATGATTGGGGTGAAACCGAGGTGGTGGGAACATATGACGGCGAATTTAATCTTGGATGGAGACTCGGTGCTGTTGCAGGGACAGGAGAATCGGTTGCAAGGGGTGAAAAGGGATGGGTGGGGGGGCGGGTGGAGGCAGTTGTACACGCTGGGGTCAGGGAGTTGGGATGTGATGGTGGAAAGGCTGAGACGGTTCTTTGAGATGTATGGAGATAGCATGCCGTTTTTGGGGGAAATGGAGGGGCATCGGGTGTTGAAGAGGGAATTTATAAATGATCGGTACGAAATGCATACCAAGGACTGCGGATGTTGTGCACCGGCGTTGAGGAATATTAAGATTGGACTTGTTGTGGCGTTGGTGGTTGGCGGTTTGTGTGGGATGGGGATGGTGTTTGGGGGAGTGTTGATTGCTGGGTTGGAAAGGACGGTAGATAAGAAAGCTGTTTGGAGAGTTGTTGGGAGTAGTGCGGTGGTTTGTGTGGTGGCGTTGTGGGTGGCGTGGGTGTTGAACGGGTGGAAGAAGAAGTTGACGTATACGACGGTGGCGTACGACCTGGCACATGCGGACTAGATTGTCACCTACTTGATAGTTGTGGATGATGGGGTGATTGATGAGTCGATTGTTTTGAGAAGGGGGGCTGGTTGCTGGGTGTGGGGAGGATGATGTGACGATTTGCAGGTGGGGTGCGAATCTGACCATTGTCGGCGGTTGGTAGCGGAGGGCATTTGCTTGAAATGAATTGTTGAGCTGTTTTGTGATTTGACAAATGTATACAATGATGATATTCGAGACAGAAAAGACCATCGCCGCATGCATGGCGCATGTATAATGTCAAAGCGTGATGAGATGAGGTCAATACGGCATTGTAAATTATCCGTCCATTGTCCACCGACCGGTGAAAAGTGTAAAAGTCCTACGAGCGGTGGGTAGAAAAGCAAAACGGGCAGCTGCCATGACCAACATCCCTAGGCTAGGCCAGCAATTGTATTCCTACGCCACCGCAATACAAACGTCGTTTGATCCGTCGACTTTTCTATATAAAATACAGCACACAAAATCCTTGTCTGCTTTCCTCATCAAAACCCATCCTGAATGGGACGACTGATGACATCATCAACAATAAAAAATAAAAATCCAATTTTTTTTAAAAAAGAAAAACTCTTATTAAACCACCCGCGACGACCGCCCACCCCACACAACTCTTCCCCGCCCGGATCGTAATCTCCCTCCCACCCCACCCACCAACCAACCAACCCAACCCAACCCAACCCACAATGACCCTCCCAACCTTCGTCACCCCCTTCTCCACCATCCCCCAACCCCTCCTCCGTCGCCACCACCTTCCGCCCTCCACTCCCCCACATCCCCATCTCCAAAACCCCCCCCCGCATTCACCTCCTCCCCTCCCCACATGTCCATCACACCCGCACACGCACACGCACACGCACATCCCCCTCCATGGTCGCCGAGGATGCAGGCGCCCCGCGTGCACCGCCGCCTGTCGCACCCTTGGCTTCCGCAGTCACCGGAGAATCGGCTTCAAAGGCTACCATTGCTTTCTTGTTCGGCCTGTGGTATGTCTTTAATATCATTTTTAATATTCTTAACAAACGCGTGCTGAATGCTTGGTCCAACCCGTGGATTCTCAGTACCGTGCAGCTGGGAGTTGGGAGTGTCATGGTGTTGATTCAATGGGCGCTCAAGTTGCAACGGAGGCCGAATGTGTCGCCCAAGTTGATCAAGGCGTTGTTTTTGCCAACCCTGTCTCATCTGGTGGGGCATGTTAGTACCTGTATCTCGTTTTCGTATGTGGCCGTTAGCTTTTCGCATATTGTCAAGGCGTGTGAGCCGGCCTTTGGTGCTGTAGGGAGTGCGTTGGTGTTGGGGGAGGTGTATTCGCCGGGCGTGTATGCTACTTTGTTACCGATTATTGCCGGTGTGGCCCTGTCGGCTGTCACGCAGATTCAGTTTTCGTGGCCCGGCTTTTTGTTTGCTATGTTGTCGAATGTGGCGTTTGCAAGTAGGAATATTTTCTCAAAGTTGACAATGGGCGATTTTAAGAAGGATGAGACTTTGACACCGCAGAATATTTATGGTATCATGTCGGTCATGGCGTTGATTATTGAGCTGCCGTTTGCTTTGGCCGTCGAGGGATTGCCTAGATTGCCGAGTCAGCAGGTGGGGTATTTGTTGGGATGGTCTGGCGTGTTTTACACGCTGTACAACACGGTGTCGTTTATGGCGTTGGGAAAGACGGGAGTGGTAACGCATGCCGTGGGCAACATTCTCAAGAGAGCGTCAGTGATCGTCGTGAGCATTCTGGTATTCCGAACCCCGGTCAAGTTGCTGAACGGAGTGGGAATGGGTGTCGCGTTGGTCGGGACTTGCTTGTACTCGTTGGTCAAGCAACGCTTTTTGGCTAAGAAAAAGGCAGAGGCGGCGTCCGGGAAGACGGCATGAGGCTTGCAATGTGATTTGTAATATTTCTACGCAGTCTGATTCTGTAGCTAATGTGTGATTGACAGGTGAGATGCGAACGGGGCAACCGGTCCGCGAATAAATGCCTCACGTTTTGACTGATGTGTCGACTTTATGGCAGCGTTTGCGCGCCTCACCGTTGCGATAGATTCATTCCTCGGCGTGAGAAGCTCTACGGTACTGGAGAGACCAGGTGGCATGCAACGAGGCTTGAGCAACGCCTGCCAGCATGGCGCCAGGTTACATGCGGGACGTACTGTGTTCCGCGCCAATGACTCGGTAACGAGCATGGATGGCGTCGTGTGGCTGAATGGTGTCGAAACGAGTTTTCAGAACGAGGTTGTGAGGCGTGCGAAGAACTGTTGCGGACGGGGAGGAGCAGACGACGGCGGCGTACAAATTCTCGCTGCCGGATGTTGGAGGCGTATTGGTACACATCGCGCTACACCAATCACAGTAGATTTTGGGCATGGGGGATTGTCTGGGGCGTGTCCCTCGAGACCCGAATAAAGGCAGACAGATTCAAAATGTTACTGTACTCTATTGCGTTAGATACGGTACAGCGTCCAATACAGTGCAGTACAGTACTTTGCTGTATAGTATATACATGTACGCACATGTACTGTACCATTTGTGTTTTTCAACGCTGTATGAAATGGCTGGCGCCTTGCACAGTCCGAAATGAAAAATTAAAGTCTGAACAGGATGACTCAACTCCGCATGTTGCAAGGCACAACTTAACGGCGATTTCAGAGAGTCGAAAGCTAGCGGAATAAAGTTCCAAAGTAGTACAATTGCACAGGCAGATGTGGGCAACTGGTGACCAGATGGATATGCACGTAAACCAAAAATATAAACAAGTGATTTGAAAGGTTATAGACTGGCACAGGAACAATTTCTTGCACCGAAGCTGGAGCCTATGTGAAGGGTTGGTAAGAGGTGCCACGGGGATTGCCATGAGAAAGCATGATGCCTCTTCGAAAAGCCGAGATGGCAACTGATGCCCCTGTGAAGAGAAAAGACGATAAAGACTGCATCGAGAATAGTGATGGCCAGCACTTTTCTGAAAATTTGTACGTACTGGTAACCCCATGCCCGTAAGGTGACGTTTTTTCGTAATCCTAGGAAAAGGTGTCCTAGGGTGAAAAAGACTCACAAATCACAGTGTTTCCCGGTTAAATTCATACCGCTCAAGCGCATTTCCCACATAACATGCATGCAAAATGGGTCCACCGACCCCCAATTCTTCGAAATTGGGCCATATATGAAACATTCTTGTTTTCCCGCATACCGTGCCTACCTTAAAAATTCGTGAACTTATTTTTTACTTATTTTCTTGAAACATCAGTATGCATGTGGATGCATACGGGTAATGACGAAAATACCCCTCTGATGCAGGCAACCGTTACATCGTTCCTACCTTTTGGATCATCTAGGAGCAAGCGATGGCCGTTTACGCTGTGATTGGGGTAGGAGCCGACAGAAGGATCCAAAAGGGACTCAATATCTGCAATAATAAGATCAAACAGTAGTATTCTGCAGAAGCTGGCACATTCACCTTCCGATTGCAAGCTTCACTCGTTCCATCGGGCACTGCAATGCTCACAGAAAAACAAAGGTCTTTAATCTATGCAGAGTACTCGCGCCGCATAGCAGACGGGGAGTGCCACGACCAGAGGGTGATAGCAAAGTGGGCACATGAAAAGTTCTCATTACCTAAACCCCTAATCAGTCCACAATTTCCCGCATTCTCAAAACGTTTAAGGAAAAAAGACTAACAAACCGACTCGGAGTAAACAAGCGGGATAGGACTGGCGGCAACCACGCTCTCGAGCAGGCGCTTTATGGGTGGGTGTGCAATCGGTACAGTCGACTTATATGCCTCTCAGGCGCAATGATTCAACAGAAAGCTCACAAGCTGAAAGACCTCGCAAACAGTAAGCTCCCGGACGACCAAAAAACTTGATTTCACTTACGGAACCGGTTCGGTATCTTGGTTTCAGAAAAGCTGGCGCTTAAAGTGCCGGAAGACAAGAGGGGAGGTCGGAGATGCCAACGTAGAGGGGGCTGCAACGGTGTTAAAGGCTTTGAGGGAAACGCTTCAGTTGTATCAGGTTGATGATATTTGGAATGTCAATAAGTTTGGCTTATTTTACAATATGCCGCCGGATACAACAATTTCAGAACAGTAACTTCAAGGGCACAAAAAAGAAAAGGCCCCGGTTGACGGGCTTGGCGTGCTGCAACGCGGATGGTAGTCGGAAGTACCCCCTAATGATAATCGGGGAGGCTCGCCGCCCGAGGTGCTTCAAGAAAAAGAGTGGGCAGGAACTGAGATTTGACTACCATCACAACACTAATGCTTGGATGAATTCTGTTTTATTCTTTGAGTGGCTTGGAAGATTCGACAATTTTGTGAAGAAAAAAGTTTGCGAAAAGTTTTGCTACTCATTGAAAACTGTTCGGCGCATGGAACGATGGAGACAATTCCAAAGTTGTCGTGCGTTTGCGTAGAATTTTTGCCTCCAAACACGACCTCGAAACTGAAACCTTGTGATGCAGGTATTATTAAGGCTTTAAAGTCTGGATTTCGGAGGCTACAGATGGATCGCGTTTTGGATCTGATGGATGTAGATGTTACTAAGCTTTACAAGCTTGATCAACTAACCGCTATGACATGGTTGAAATTTTTATGGGCCAATATGTCCCCAACAGTCATCGCGAACTGTTGGAGACACACGGGTTTACTGCGTCTTGATTCTTCCGCAGTAATGTCAGTTTCTAATTTTTGTTGACACTAGAGACGAAAGTGCCGTGCAGTCAGCTATTACTTCAGCCGTTCGCCAGGAGAATCGTATGTCTATCAGTGAGTTTTTGAATCCGGTGGGTGAGGATGATGCTTTTGAAATGGTCGGTGATAGCGATTTAGTTGATGGCTTCGTGGCTGCTGTTATTCGTAGGGTTGAAATTTCTGTCTGAGATGGAGAGGAGGAGCCCGATTCAGTTTTACCCGGTTTGAATGAGCAGAAGAAGGCAGTCGCAATGAGTCGCAATGACTAAGGTTATTGCTACATCTTTTATGTCGGAGGATAGGGATTTGGTGCGGGGCCTTCGTCGTTTGCAAGATGCCCTTAGAAAGAAAATGCAGGAGGCACAGACTCAGAGCCGTATTGATACTTTTTTGGCCGAAATCTGAACACTGATCCCAGTAGCTGTTAGTACTGTAAAGGCTGTGCCTTTTTTGCTGCCTGATAGTCTTCTCGCTTAAGTACATTTCCCGCTTAAGTTGCATATCGCATCGGTCCACGGATCGCATGAAATTAAGCGGGAAACACTGTAGATCTTATCACCTCGCTTGGTGATCCAATCACCATTTTACTGGAGATTTCACCATGTGAGGTAGCCAATCACGCTAAAAGTAGACGATCACCTCCATGAGCGGTGATTTAGGTGTTTCAAATCACCAAGAGTACCCGTACACTGCCGTAGACTCACCTCAAGGTCAACATATCACCTTCCAAAAAACATCTCGTTTTGCTCTCACCCACCATAGGCCAGGCTTAAATCGCCGTTTTTCTCTCCACAACCATGAAACCCCTCGTAGAGGCTCATATTATAAACCCTCAAAATCGGAAGTCTCATGGATCACCACGACGGAGAACACCCTCCTCGAAGCCTACTCTTTCTGCATTCCAGCCGTCTCCAGAAAGAGATTCATCCTGGGTGCCACTGGGTCAACAAGAATCAGCTTTATCTGAGGATGCTGCTGATTCGTCCCGCCTTGCTTCACAGGACCCTCCTGATCATACCAGTACTCCACTTAGTCTTCGTCATTCTACGGCTGAAATATTACAGTAATCTACGGCACGAAAGTTGAATTTTGAATCTGAGAGTACTTCACAGTTATCTGACTACAGTGATAGACCCTTCTCGCAAGAACTACAAGCAGATTTTCTCGGCATAGAAAAGGACACAAGCGAGTAAGAAAGCGATATGGTCGATGTTGAGGACGGACTAAACCATATATCTGATAGTGAGATCGAATGGCTGCGGAATCCCACAAGAGACTTTATACACGCTGTACAGGACTCCTCCCGACTCAACTGTATCAAAAAAGTCGCAAAGAATCAGTGGTCTGCCCTCTTTGCTGACCCCATTCATTTTTTTTGCAGATCAAGACCCCTTGGAAGACCACCACGTAGGTCAAGAAGCTACAGAGCCCGCCAGCGGAGCTGAAGAAGATCAATCTGCACGAGATCAACGTAGTGGGCTGTCTAAATGGGAATACTCTGGCCCCTTTGAGCCTGTTTCAATAGAGGTAGACACTGCGGACAAGTACCTTGCAGAGCGCTTTATCAATGAGGCAATTAAGCTTGTTGAGTCGGGTGTGGAAGAGGCCTCCGTGAAATCCGAATCGGCTGTGACGGCCACCAGTTTAACGCGTATGGACGCTTTTAACGTGTTTCTATCTGATCAAGTTCTTGAAAAAATCACCTCGAACATTAATCGAGTCCTGCAGCTGCGCAACCAAAAAATGACAGACATGTCGGAGCTAATAGGTATTATTGCTATGCACATGCTTGCGGCATCTTATCATTCTAACGTGTCAACTATAGATAAACCTCGTAATAAGGACTTCTTTTTAATCTTTGTATCTCTGCTAAATGGTACAGCGAGTTTTAGTCCTCGTTCTGCAGCACGAGGGATCGACGGCAGAGGGCGGAAGCAAGTGGGACTGGCTGGTCAAACAGACCGACAAGGTCGAACGCTTTAATCACTGAACTAGAGGAAGAGCTGGCCGCCATCAACCGCTTCATTTGTTACGTCCCCGGTGCCACGATATTCAGCCTCGACGCTGCTATTCATAAGACTGCATTTAACTGGATTGGTTTAAGTGCTCATTCGATTCTTCTCATGTACGATGATCTAGTGCAGCATTCGCACGCGTCCGAATTGAACTCCTTCTGCCCATTTTACAATTTGAGCCATGCGTACAAAGCGATGTTTTCGACAGAAAGCCCATTACCACTAGCTCGTATGATCCGGCCGACAGGACTGGTGTTTTAGAACTCATTGAAAGGTGGCGTGGATGAGTTCAGTCGAGCACTTTTGAGCCTTTCCTACACCAATGCCAGCGATAATCCTATCGTAGGCGTCATAGGAAGGCTCATCTGCGCGCAGGTTAACAATGCAGCCATTGTCTACCGACTATCGCAATCAAAGTCAAGAGGTCAACTACTGGGATCAGGCAGCATCGATATTGATAAAGGTCAAGAAAGTAAGAACGGCATGTGCGCGCATAAGTAGCGGGATTGGCGTGGAGGTAATTAAACCATTATACACCAAGAACGTTGCTGAGAAATACAATCGGGAGGACGACAGGAAACAAAGACTTTCGAATATCTCAAGTCATATGAGAGTAAGGGTGAAAGCCACATACTGCGCGTTATGTTCGTTCAATCATGTATAAAAAATGGACGGCCACAGGTTTCGAAAGAAGGGGGGGGCAAGGGAACGACAATTTTGCTCTCTTTGTAGGCAGGCGAGTTGCAAAAGCTGTTGGAAGAAATGGCACACGGACCAAGTGTTTGTGCGCGCTTCAGTATCTGAGCGGGAGGCCTAAAAATTGCTATCTGCGAGCGCTCAAACTGAGGAAATTTTACATAGCCACGGCAAGTATATTGTTGTATAAACGCTATAATTTCAGAGAGTGTCGATAGAGGCGGATGCTCGAGAGTGTGCACACTCTTCATGGACGCGTCTCGGCTTGAGACTGCGGACTTGGGACTGCCGGTTTGGGGTGGGGACGCGCAGCAGGTGACATACAATACTGATGCGGGTTTTGTCCCAGGTAATGTCGATTTCACGAACGACAGAACTGTGGCCGTTGCAGAGGAGATTGGTAGGGAGGAGCGGAGGAGAGGAGTTTGTAGAAGGGCTAGGAAGAGAAAGGACTTGAGGTGGGAAAGGGATTTCAATCCCGAGGTAGAGTCCTCGGAGAGCAGTGTAGAGGGAAGTGGGCACATGACTGGCGGCCATTGAGCCTTCCGCGCCGCAGCCCTCGATTTTCATCCCTCTCATTTGACCCAGTGCCGTACAGTACGGATAAATGGTGGGTGCGGGACAGTCGTGCTAAAGAGCATGGACGCGAGCGGATTAAACTGGAGAGGAACGCGAGTTTTTTCTCGGACTGAAGAGGTAGTAGGAGCGCTGACGAGACTCTTTTACGATTATGCCAGTGCAATGCTGGGTGCTGGTAGAGTTGGTGATAAACAGCACCTTCATCACCATTAACTGCGGTGATCTTCTACTTTTCGGCTGATTGGTCACCTTACACCTTACATGGTGAAATCTCCAGTAAAATGGTGATTGGATCACCAAGCGTGGTGATTCGATCTACTTCTACGGTTATTTGTGAGTCATGTTCACCCTAGGTCACCTTTTTCCTAAGATGACGAAAAAACATCACCTTGCGGGCATGGGGGTAATAAACTTCGAACAAAATTATTGTAAAGTGGACGGCAATAATAGTGACCCTGGGTTATAGTGCATGTAATGGCAGTAGCAGGCAATTTCAGTGCCCCCTGGTCGCCTGTGCCCCCTGGTCGCCAGTATCCCCTGGATGCAAGTGCCTCTTGTTCGCCACTGCCTCCCAGTCGCTAGTACCCTTTAGTGGCCAGTGCGCTTTGCTCCCCTTGTCGCCAAGGGCCCTGGCGAAGTACTGTACAGTGCCATACAGTACCGGCTTCGGCTTTTCCACTACACATCCTGTTATTCAGTGGCTACTGCAGGGCGTCCGCCGGAGCCTTTGGTCTACCTTTAAGCACCTTTCTGAACCCCATAATTGCACTCCCTCAGCTAAGCTCCGGCCAATGCCAGTGGCCCATCAAGGCCATGGCCCACTGAAGATCCCTTGTTAAGGTATTCAAAAAAGGTTCAACCCGTCAAGTCCCTTGGCAACTGGTACTGAGTAGGGTAATAATGACCTTTTTATTATGAAGCATCAATGGTAGATGGGGTTGAGCTGTCGTGCTCAATCCCCATTAGATACTGAATGCATCAGTCCTCTCTATCATAAATTGAGCAAATGCTCCAATTATGTCGAAATCACAATATCACTGCAGCGCAATTGTATATTACCAAACATTTTGCCAAATGAATGATTTTAAATAAAAGTATAGTATTTTCATAAATAATACTCCATTCTATTTTTTCTGTACGCCAACTGTAAACTGTGCTATTGAAAAAACACGCAAAATCAAAAAAAATGAAAAAGGGCCATTTCCAAAAGCGCATAGGATTTGAAAAATTAGTCCATCATTTCCAAATGGGTAGTACAGAGCTGACGATGAGCTTCAAATGGCTTTGAAAGCTATCACATAATACCCCATTAAAGGGATTTTCACCGCAAACATCCATATCTGGTCACAGTTCTCGACCCTCGTAATCTTGCGCTCCAGCCCCTTCCTGCACTTATGTCAACTCACTCCTCGCTGTCTACTCCCCCGAGCCTGCCCGACTTCCAGCCATTAAGGCCGAAACTACCACCTGACATACTTTCTAGAATCCTTTGCGTCCTAGGTTTCGCCTCCTCTCTTTATTACTATAAGCTACCACCCGTTGAGGGCAGAGGATGGCCACGCTTACAGTTCAGTGAAAAAACGGTTGTACTCAACCGGAACCGAGGGGGTACAATAAGCGATGTGCAACAAAGGCGGCCTACCGCGAGAAAAGAAGGCGTTTTGGCGAGTTTAACTTCAGGGGGTCCGAATTTCAAAATGGACAGCGGTTTGACTCGCAGTAGTATGTATGTAGTATTTACATAAGTAAAATGAAACAAGGGGATTGGCGACGTTGTTTGTCCGTTTTCCTCCTGGCGGTTTACCGTCGATCAGTTGTTACTACCCTTGTAAATTGTTCCTTGAGCAGGTCTGTGAGGCGGAGTAGGGTTCTCTTCTGGGACTATCGTTTCTCTCTTCGGACTTGTTGTCGGACAACGGCCTGGAGTCATTTGAACTCGAGGTAATCTGGATATATTTCAGTGCGTTTTGCTTTCTTATAAACCTTCTTTTGTTTAGCCGCTAGCGCATCCAATGAGTGGGTCCAGAGCGGTTTGAATCGACGCGGTCAGCGGTTTGCGATCTGTTGCCATGGTTCGGTGATGGCTCGTGTGACACGGTCGTATATTGCAGGGGCGCTTATCGCAGTGCAGTTGGAAAGCGCTTCCATGAGTGGTAGCAGGGAGCTTTTGTAGGTTTCCGCTGCTTTCTGCTGGTTCGTCGGGATGGTGAGCATTGATTTCGTTATCCTCCTGGGGGTCGTTTTAGGGTTGGTCAGGAGGGCGCGGGTGGACGTCGCTATTACCGGGTGGTGATCTGAGCAGCTAGTCCAGCTGCCGTCGGGGGTGGCGCAGTGTAAGTGGTCAAAGGAAATGAAAATATCTGGGTTGCTTGAGCATAGCGCCCCTCGTGGCTGGAATGAGGGTTGGGTAGACGGGAATATCTTAAATCTTGTGTCCTGGACGGCTCTCACATGCGAGGTCTTGGTTGGTGGTGGCTAGGAGAGTGAGCATTAATGGTAAGGAGGTTGCGAGTCCACAGGTACTCTATTAGGCTGCCCTAATTTGACATTTCGGGGGCCAAAGAGTCCATTGGGGGGGGCGTCTTGGTTTGGAGGCATAGTGGTGTCGGTATCGGCGGTCTGTGGGGGGTTTTAGTGCCTCCTCTTGTTTGTGATCCGTGGCTTGTCCGGCATTTGAGTCTTGTACTGTGTTTGCGTTTTTTCAGGAAAAAATCAGTGCCTTTGTTTTATTGGAGTGCAGTAGTTCTTTTTGGAGAATATTCTGTCATTTAAAGCAAGGTATGATTTCGTGCCCGATTTTGTGCAATTTTATTAGATTATATCGTAATAGCTGTATTTGAGGCAGTAACAGTCGCAATCCGGGTGGCAAAGTCCCGAGCAGCTTGGTACCAGTCCCCAAATTTGGAGAGTGGATGGGCAACGAAGCGATACCCAGGACCCTTCGCTCGGATTAGTTCGGCAAAACGAGTATCCATTCCAAGGCGAGCATGGTAAAGGGGCTTGAACGAACATCGTGCAAGGGACGGGAAGCGGGCAACGGTTAACGCATGAATGACGTTTGCGTCATAAGTCTATGACCCCATTCGCTTTAAGCGGACTGATGTCTGAACGAGTTGCACGGCTGTGTTATGGGGGCTCGAGGACAGTTATTGGGCGGTTACATAAGTTGCATACCCCGAAGCAGTTGCGCAGAATCTGGAAGCAAACATTTGCATCTTGAAGTTACACGATGGTGTGGTGCTGGCACTTGGCAGTGCACAGACCCCACGTCCATATCGGCCTGATGAGAGGTTATTCTCGCTAACAGACCTTAATGAACAGCGCTAAGTTGCAAGGCTCTTCAGTTGGACCTTTTTTCGCAAGTCGTAGGGCTGGCCACTTCATATTTAGTTCCGGTCTCCGACCCACGATGTCCTAGGTCGGAGGTATCGATCTGATCCAATCACCACCAAGTAAAGCCGACTCACTGAGCCTTCGTAAAGCTTTCCTTTCTTTCTTCCTTTAGTCTTCCTGAGGCTTCAAAAACCCCTTCCTACTGCACGGCCACGCCGGGCAGAGCACAGACGGCCTGCATAAATAGTTCCAAAGAGTACATGAGTTTGGAAAAAAACGCTACATGAATTCACTAGAGCCTATGGGCGTATTGAGTACTGGGGGTCCTTCGTTGTAATCTTTTTGGAACTCCCACAGGTACTCGGCTTTAACTGCTTCACTTAGGGCTGTGGGCCATCATATCGTATATTTAGCGTGTGCCCATTGTTGGGACCGGAAGGTCACCTCTTCCCCAGTGTAAGTAAATCAGAATTGATTGCCTAAAGGGAGGACAGAATTGCATGACTTTCAAGTGAGGGTCGTGCTTGGCCACTATGTAACTATCTTCGTGGTACAAAAGCTGCAGTGATATGTCCTGGAGCTCCTTGTCGCCACTGGACAGCTGCAATGGGTCCTTTATCTTCATGGTTAGCATGTGGAGCCAAGGGGCACTGGTTGGGGAATTAGAAACTACCAAGTTCATAGAGGCACTCTAGTGCTCCACTGTTCACCTCCCATAACAGGTGCCTTTACCAGTGGCAATATTTTTTGAACAATTTTTGTTACTGGCAATTGTCAAAATTGCAATTATATTAACCCTAACATGCAATATACAAGTCTTACTTGCCATCAATGATCGAGAATAAATGATTCTTTGTCGAAGTATCACGAGTCCAGTGACTGTACTGGGCACCATAATCGCTATAGTTCATGTACAAACGACCATACTAAGCTATGTCAAAACTGCTACCGTGACATTGCCCATTATGGTTGGTTGTATAAAAAAATAAAGATTTGTGAGCCCCTTGTTACTCTTGCACCCAGCGTGGCCGCCGTCGGGCGCTTTTTGTTGAAGCCTTCAAAAACATTCCGACATCACGGTCGGCTTAGGCCGATTATAGGTCGTTTCATATCCGCGAATAAAAGAAGCGGCATATTCGGTGCTATCAAGGAGTCTTCGCTGGGATATTCGCATTTGGATCCGACCATGTTCGCCGCGATTCCCGTAAAAATTTGAAAAAGCTGTCATGAGCTAATACAATAAACCACCTATTAATCATATCCACCCTCATCCCCTTCGCTATCCGCACATACCGATAGCAGTCGCAAAGCTCATCTGTAGCTCTTATTATGCCATGGATTTGGGATGGCTTTTATGACACCAATGCTATTTGCTATTTTACATGGCGCTGGGCTGGCTAAAACAGCATAAAGGAACATGACTGCGGACCAGCACTGTTTCCAACTTGTGCAACATTTTAATGAACAATTAATGCAATCATTCTTTGACGAGTAGTCAACGCGATGAGTGTGACATAGCGTTTTATAAATTAGAATGCTTTTGTGGGTACATGAGAGGTATAGAGCAGTAGCTCATGGAGAGAGATGATGAAAACAGCATTTACAACAACGAGAACAGCTTTCCTTAGGATTCACAAATTAATGGGAATTATTTTGCATTAAAGTTGGAAAGTGGTAGGAATGAATTCAGCACTGTGTAAAACAATTCAGAAGTTTGTGTAGAAAAGATAATATAGCGGAAAAAAAGTTTTCAAAACACTGCTAAACTCCACTTTGGTTTGATTTTATAGAACAGTTGCGAATAGTATACTGTATGTCATGTTAATATGGCAATTTCAATAGTAATTGATATAGATGCGAATATAATATCTATTGGCGATGATTCTGCATGGGTGAGCAATATAAAACCATGTGTAGGAGTCAGCAAGTTTGATGAACGCCGCAGCCGTCAGCATGTGTCGATAATGTGACACATGTCTAGATAAGCAGTACGTTTGCTGCAAATAGTTCTTTAGTAGGAAATGAGGCAGATTATTTGAAAGGCAAAGTAAAAAACTTGTGGTACTCAGACGAAAAAAGTGTGAATGAGGCGACAGATCATTGCAGTCTTTTACAGTTTAGCAAAGATGTTTCTACGCCCCACTGTGTCATTATTTGTTCCCCCCTCGTTGCCCGTCCCCATGCACATCAATTACAGCTCTCCCGTCACCCATCACAGGCCACTCTCCGACTGTGATCCCTCATCTGGTTTGCCCCCACCACTACCTTGGCATCCGCCATCATCTGCTCACCCAACTCCTTTTTTGTTATCTGCTCCTCTCCTTCATCTGCAATCATCCGCTTGCCATAAGGCACCCGCCATCTTCTGCCCCTCCACGGCCGTCCGCCATCATGAGCTCCTCATTGCGACATCCAAGACCATCACCACTCCGCTCCTACAGACGTACGCCATTACCCAGTTGTTCCTGTAGTGCAATTGGCACTCACACTGTACTGCCATCTGCAGAGCTGATTTTGGTGATCTTTTTTTTTGACCTGATTCATTGCTAACCAGCAGGCACTGTACTGTACAATAAGGGCAATTTTAGCTTGTCGTCCACTATTATTACGGGTACTGTGTAACCACCAGGGTCGGGGTGAACATGTCCAAAATACATGTACCTGGTACGAGAAACATGACAGTATTCCTGAAGACAATTGTACAGCAGTACACCAGTACATATAATAAAAATGTCTACTCCAAATTACAGTACATGGAACATCTCGTCCAACGATTTAACAAAGTTCAAGAACATACTGTAAGTAACATGTACCAATTACATGTCCAAGAAAATATTGCGAAAGTACAGAACAAGGCTCATATGATGAAACTTTATTTCATTGGGTATCTATCGTGTACACTGCAGGACATAAATATTCATGTGCCCAGTACAACTATAAAAGGGATATTTATCCCCTATGTACTTGTACCTGAGCCAAAAGACCAGTTGGTCTAATGGAAAACTCGGATACATGCCCGGAGAGGACTTGAGTTCGAATCCGGTGCGTGCACTGCTAAAACTACACATTTGTGTAAAAACATGTGTGTAGGTCATAGGAAGCAGAAGACTGTGGTTTTGAGTCTAACTATAGTCTGAGGACCCGTCTTGGTTTTATCTGGAGCTATATCTTTCCCACCCTAGCAGTGGGAAATAGCTTTCATAGCCGGGATAACCTAAGGCGGGGATTAGAATTTAGATGTCACTCATTGTAAAATGGCCAATTGACAGTACCAGGAACTATGCGATAGGGATTCCTGTGGCGACTAAGCACGCATACCTTTTACTCGTCGCAAAGTTCATCTGGACCATCTACTTCCTTTTTGAGAAGGAAATAACTGAATTCTTCAAGGGGTTTCAGGACCGCACCCTCGTCTTCTGCTCTAGTGACGTTCTTCGCAATTGTTACCACATTGTTGATACTCTCCGTAGAAATCCGGTTACGCAAAGGGCTCGAAACTTTCCCTGCCAGACTAAACACACGCTCATTTTCAATCTGCGTAGCTGGTATACCAAGAAAAAAGCGACAAAGTTTCACGACATTTGGGAAAAGTGACTGCTTTTCCTGCATCCAATGATATTTGTTCATGTCTTTTGTGAACTTCTCAGAACGATAAACCCGAAGCTCGGCCTTCATTGAAATAAGCAGGACTTCGTCATCGTTTTCAGCTTGAGTAGTGGCGAAACAATCTTCAATATCTTCAGATCCGTTAGAAACTGCATCACTCATTGCTTTTTCGTCCTCATTTCTTGAGGCCTCTTTTTCAGGTGCACAGCTTTTCTCTACGCTTACCAACAAAGGAATAATCACAGTGTCATCGTATTCCTTCGCAATTGTCCTGACTCTCAAAGGATCACCCTGGTGCAAAAGCATAAGGGTTGACTTCATATCCTTGAATTCAGGATCTAGAACAACAGAAATGTAGTGGTGAACGTAACAGCCATCTAATCCTTGAACTTCCATGAACGGGTTGAGGATATCCTGAAATGCTTCTGAAACAACAGATGCCATTTTTGCTCTGACCATATCAAGTTGCGCGTCAAAATCGTCCAGGTCGACAGGTGTGTTTGTACGGAATTTCCGTTTCAACATTAGGAAAACCCCCACAATGTGTGAAATCGCTTCACTAACTGCCCATGTCTTTCTCTGACTTTGCAAGCAAGTAAAAACAAGCTGCTTTAAGGTCTCTACTACCCGTTGAACCACATCCCAGGTGTCTTGAGTGGGAACCCTATTGCGAAGATTTATATCCGCTTGACCTCCAAAACACTTCTCAACAACGTTCCTGTACTTAAGCGTCATCCTAAAAATAACCAATTCGCTTACAAATCTGGTCTTAACTGGGGTTGGAATTAGTCGTGGGATGAACCCGAGATCCTTGCATGCATCAAGCCACTCCTTTCGTCCCTTCGCTGATTTCTCAGTCCAGGTTATACATTTCTGTAGAACGGCTCTAACTTTCGCGAAGTCAATAAGTGGCAGTCCATCAGTAACCTTCTTGGATAGAACAGAGTTGCAGGCACCTGAAATGATGTGTGCAAAACAAACCCCGCTAAAGCAGTTTCCGATCCCAGCATGTTGAAAGGACGTTGCAGTTCGAATAATGTTGGCACACGATCTCAGATTGGATCCCCCATCTTTGACGCAAGCAATGATTTTGTTCCGAATCTCAAACTTATCCAACTGTTCGACCAACAACTCATAAAGAGTTTCCCCACTGGTATTGTCACATTGTATCATTGCCAAGTGTACACGAACCAGCTTGAAATCATTGTCCAAGCCATGTGCTATAAGGTCAAAGATATCTTCGCACCCCCGACTCATCCACAAATCGAATGAGATGCTCACAGAAAGGAGATTCGATAAACGTGGCTTAAATATCTCATCAGTGACACGTTTGGTAAACAAAGGGATCTGCTTATGAGCGAACATTTTCCTGTTGGGAAGAGATACACGAGGGTTCAAAGAATGTACGAAACGACGAAATTCATTGTTTTCGAGAAAAGAAAATGGCAAGCCAGCCTTGGCGACCATCACAATGAGATTATTATTGATTTCTTTAGCGACTTCAGATGATGCATTGTACTTCTGATGTGTATCAAGGAAAGTTTGGACCGTCTTCGGCTTCTTCTTTGGACGTTCGGTACTCCCTGTCGTCTTCGCGAACAAAGGGAAGACATCTTTGTGATGGTCTCTAAGATGTCTTCGAAATGAATGTGTGCCGCACAAGCCCTGAAATTGGATCACTCCCTTTCGATCCCGTTTGTTTTTGGATGAGGATTATAAAGCACTCGGTACACAAACAATGCATCCGTATGTCTTTTCATCGATGTTCTTGAAAACCCCCCAGAAAATTGCTTTCTTCCCATTCTTCTTGTTTTCGGAGAGAGTTTGCTTGGCCTTCTGTAAGATCTCATGGATCTCCACCTGCAGATGTGGTTCTTCTGTTTGATTGGAGTCCGGGACTACCATTTCATGGCTAGTTGAGGAGTTGGAGATGGAAGTAATTTGCGTTAGGGGATCCATGTGGGTTTGTGTCTTTAGTACAGAATTGGTACATGTGCATGCAAAATTTTGTACGGTACATGTATGGGTACGTTACGAGTGGCTTGCTGGATTTGCGCAGGTCAATGGAACGTTACGGGTATCTTTTTTGATAGGTTTCCTAGTACAAGTACTGTACCGACTTTCCAGTTTTTATAAAACTTTTGGGCAAGTACATGTGCGATGTACCTGTCCTTGTACTTGATTTTGTACGGCGAAACGACACGTTTGCCCCAACCCTGTTAACCACCCGAGAAGGTTTGAGGACTTGCAATCTGGACCACTCGGCCCCCAATTTGGACATGATATTTCCGCAGGTGAAAGGAACCTATTGGGCCAAACGTCGAATATACTTATCTCTAACTTGGATCTCCCTTACTAGGCTCAGCCTAACTTCACTCACCCCCCGTCGAAAATAACCCTAACCTAGCTGACTAGTATTTATAACTACCTGGCCACTAGGGCCCAAGATTAAACAGCCACACCGGTGTTGGCTCTGAACTTGTCTCCCAACTTCCGCCTTTGCAGAGACCTTACCAACGGCAACTTTGGATATAGCCACGTTATCATCCCGGATCCCCCTTCTATTTCCCCCTCTCTATCCAATATTACAATACCACTTTTTTGTTTGTTTAATTTACTCACGCTTGGCGCCCCGGACTCCGGCGTCTATATAAAAATAGGAACCTCAAGGTTGTAGTTAGTGACAACATCCTTATCCCCAAAGGAGATATTCAGCACTGCTGACCCACTACTACATCTTCTTTGTCCAGTATTACACCCCTGGTATCTACGGCTCTTCGGAATCGATTTTTATCAAGTTTCTAGCATTCCGCGGATCACGGCCCGGTCCTACAACCTGGAGGACAATTATACCATCCAGCCGTCCAAGGAATTACCCCCGCTCTTCCAACCCCATTTCTTCTCACCGTCGGCGAGCTGTGTTACTACATCGTAGGGTGCTTAAAGAGAAAGAGGGACAGCAAACACCCTGCGAGTCTTGGTGTTTGTGTGTTGTTTTTTTCATTGTCTAATGGTCCTCCGTTCCTAGGGAAGAGGAACTACGCACCGCGCATTGCACTAAAGTTCCTCCAGCATCAATAACCGCTCGGAGTCCGCCATCATCCACTTTGAATCTAGCCATCCACTGTCATCCTCACCCCGTGGTATCTGCTGCCCCATCACTCCATCATCAGCTTCCACCTGCTTCCATCTGCTTCATTAGCCGCAAGGAACGCCATAACCTCCTGAGCGCTCCCCCCTTCGCTCCACCACCCGCTCCCACAGCAGATATCTCAGCAGCTCCCCGAGCAGCTGCCTCACAATTTCACCTGCTAGCTCACCTTCCATCTCAACTTCCAGCTCCCCCTCAATCTCCTCCACCATTGATCGGCATCAATGTGCTTACATCCGTGGTTATTTTACGGTAAAGAAGGAACAATTTGACGTCAAAGAAGACTAAGATCGTGACTGTAGAGTCTCGTCGAGCGGAAGCAGAGACTGTAAGCTGTGCTTTTGTGAAGGAAAGTAACGATGCAGTGTATGAGAGGGAAAGGAATCAATGTCGTACATTTTGTCTTGACAAGGAACTGGAGGATGGAGGGATATGTATCGATCCAGAGGTTCGTGGGGAATCGAACTCTAAAATAGTCGGTAAGATACTGTATTTCTTCCATTAAAAGGTAGCAGAGAATGAATGCGACCTCGGTGAGGTTGTAAATATAAGAAAGACACTGTGCAGTGTGTATAAGAGAAGTTTTCGGAGAGACTGGAAGTGGAGGAAGTTCCCAGGCAGGAAAACAACAGGAAATCCTGTTAATGCTCTCGAAAAGGGAGGCTCCATGGGTCATTATACGGGGATAAAGAAAAACGTGGGCTACAAGAGGGTGCTTCCATGCATATACGGTTACATGGAAAAAAATGGATCGATATGCAGCTCATATTGGGACAGAATCCCTCCAGGCAAGGTACGTAATGGATGCGTCATCAGTCTGCTTCACATCAGGGTTGTGTGTCGATGAACTGGTCAATCTTTCATGGAAGACATCCATTTGGATTATCTGAACGATCAGATGGTAACGCACGTTGAGATTTGTCTTAAAAGGCGCAAATATGGGAGTAACTCTGACGCCCGGCTCGATGGGATATATTAGCAACATGTTGAGTCATGTATTTTTGCATTCATTAATTCACAAGTTTGGGTGGAGTGTTACCAGTACATTTTGTCCCATCCACTGCAGCCCGGAAACCCGCTCTTCCCCCATGCAGAAGAATTATTCACTCAAATCAGTTACATTACGAATATGAACTATCATAATTTCATGAAAATGTAAATTACTAGGTGCAGCATTGTAACATAACGCCCAGAATCGCTGCGGGAGAAGTATTTGGGAATTTTATTATTCACTGCTTTAGGAGGTATAGTTCGCAACATAGGTTCCTAACGGGAACGAGAAGATGGCCAATGCATGTTGTGAAATAGTGGGGAGGGTTGGACAGTGAGGATGATCTGAACACCACCATCCGTTACCTTCTGCAGGAGACCTGGAAATACGAGGAAAGCTACACAATATACCTATTCAACAGGGGTTTCGATCTAGAATTTAAATTTAGTGTGGAGAGTGTGGAGGATCTGCAGCGTGCGCTGAGTGAGTTGAAGCTCGCTCTTCATGGAGGCTTCAACGATTTGGAGCAATGAACTATGGTACAACTATCGGCCCAAACAGATTACTTGTCAGATCTTTGTAAGGAGATATACGATAAACTTGAGGGAACATGCACACGTACGGGAGAAAAACCATTAGTAATATTGTACTAAATACAACTCCAGCAACATTGGGGATGGAGAATGACATAGATTCGAGGTGTACTTCTATTTTGACGGTTAATCACTGGCGTCAAATAATTGAGCACTGGAGGGAGGGTTGTATCGCTCTCAACCTTGTCGTCCCTCAAAAAAACTGGCCAAAAAGGCAAAGACGAAGGGTATGAAGTCCAAATACCATTAGAGAAAGCTAATTGCTGAAGAGTATGAAGTGCTTGGAGAAAGGGAGTTTGTGGACACTTAAAGTCCGGACGAAATATCAATATCCGAATTGAAGCAACGAGAGCGAGCACAGAATAGGACTGTAACAGCGTACGCGTCGTAACAGTATGCAGAATAACTCCACGTCACTGGTGTCCGGAATACAGTTTAGGTGGTACAAGTTTGTAGCCTTGCCTAGTTCTCCGTAGCCACAAATCTTTGAATCAATATAGGCATTCAAGCATGATATCGGCGGGCGAGTGTAGTATGCACATGTCAATGAACAATTGCCTGCCAATTATTTGCAAAGGGTGTACAAATATCTAGAACTTTCGCACATGGTGTCACCAAACTTATCATGGGGTGCTTGAGCGAATCCTTGTCTACGCTGCGAGAGAATACTACTTGACCAGCAGCTTCTTCCAATTTTCCGTTTTCATTTGAGAACAGCCTGGTTTGATTCTTGAATGGCAAGCATGTGTTTCTTTTTAACTACAAATACTTTAGCAAGCCGTTTTTAGTCCCCCTAGGACAATACTTTCGGATTGGTTTCGGTGCTCAGCAAAAATCTCTGATGAACGTAACACCTGAAGAATTTTTTCCACTAAGTACATTCGGGTTTGTCGAGATTGAGTCGGGCGGAAAGGGGCGCATGCACATATTACTGAAATGCGTGATCCAAATCTGGATCGGGAGTGTCAAATACCATAATAGGAGTACGGTGCACGCAATTCGGATGGAATAAGAAGATGAGATATTTAAAGAGTGCGACTTGTGGGGGCAGGGGGTTTTGCAGACGAGGGAGGTGCAGTCCACGGCGACTGAGTGACAAATGGGACCTGGCGAGTTCGAGTGAGCTCATGTCGTGTGCAGGATCCGATAGGTTCATGATGTGCAAGGTTGATTTGTGGAAGGAATTGTGTTGGGTACTCGACACAATTATTGATGCCGTCTATGTGAAGAGGTAGAAGGTTGTGTTTCGAGCGGGGGACTTTGGACAATGTGTTGAGCGGGCGGAAAAAGGAATTTGAGAAGAGGGCGACATATAATGATGTGTCGGGAGTTTGACATCTAAATATGTGTGGACGTATTGGCGACATGAAATCACACTGAAAGAAGCACAATTTGAAATGTGTAGGTACACAGTGAATTTCCTGGATGATTTCAGTGCGGGAATGTCGACCCGTATGTGTACCAGGGAAACAAAAAACTATTTAAATCGTTAAGTATGTGCGGAAACTGGGAATAATCAATACTCTGGATGTCACCATAGCAACGCAATTGCAGGTAATGCGACAGGAGCACAGTCAAATGTGCATGGATAGATGTTGAGTTAGCCACATAGCAATAAATTTTGGTGTAGTAACACATGATCAGATGTCCGTGTGGTAACATAATTTTTCACGTCGCGGTAACTAGGGGTTATCACATGTTACAGGGTTCCTATAGTATGGCTACCGTAGTTGTAGTTGTACCAGTACCCATTTGTAGTTTTATATCGCATGTGTGACACAAGAAGGTTGTGTCATACGGACGACAGATAGTTAAGGAGCATGTGTCGCCACCATTACGCTGCATAAGTGTGTCGAGTTAGCCACACAAATATGTATGTAGCTAACCAAAAACATGAACATTTATCGGTATGTCGGTACAGACGCCGTGTTCTGTGTCAGTGCAATGACACATACTTGTTTCAGGCATTTCAAATACCCGATACACAGGCAGTGTGTTGCATCTTCTACACGTTTCCGCGGCACCTTGGTCGGAACCAAAGTTGATTCTCAGATTTGGAGGTATCTTACTACTACATCTAGAGGCGCCGCACATGTAGTCCATGACTTTGTCACCACTACGACACACACCTTTGTCGACCTGCCTACATATTAAAACATTCCAGAACTGGACTTTACTTCTTCAAGTCATGAAGGTACTCAAACGAGCTCATGGAGCTCAACACCTAATTTACTTTCCCAACTGACCTCTCTCGCACTGCTGCTGTGCACTACAGGAATCTAACCGAGCTCACGCCATGTCTTTCCCTCTCGCCCCAAAAATGGCTCCTACATTCCCCCCCTCACTTCATACCGGCGGCACTGTACAGGCTCTGAAAGGGGGGGTACTAAGTCAGCCTGTTCGTGCATTTTCTCGTTCCTCCTTCCCCCAACCTACCGTCTCAGATTGCAACATAATACCTCTTACTCCTACTCCGCGTTGTCTTCTTCCCCAGTCTCATAGTTGTCTTGGCCTCCCTCCCCGTCTTCGTCTTCTTCCTCGTTCTCCCCACCGTCGCCCTCATCTTTGTCTTCATCGACGACATCCATGGCATCTGCATCGCCTTCCCCACCGCCTTCACTCGCACCCAAAGCTGATCCGTTACTCCCAGCCGGTACTCCGCTCCCCCCTGCCGTCGCTACAATCTTAACTGCCGCCGCTTCACTCCTACCCGGCTCCATTTATGCCGCTTGACTGCCAGAAGCGCTTCCACGACTACGGGTGAACATTCCCGAAGGGAGCTAGGAGGTTTTGCGACTCATAAAAGCGAGCTGCGCATCCGTTGCCAGAGCACTCCCTCCAGTGGGCTGCGGCTCATAAATTTTCCGCTTTCGGTTATTTTTGGTGTACGTCTTCGAGACAAGGAGACAGAAGGATGACATGGCGCTTGAGTATTCTTTCTTCACAGCCTCTAGTTTTTCCGGATTAATGTTTTCGTGCAACGGGTACAATTTCAAATGGTAGAAAGTGTCCTCCAGGACAAGGTGACATACATCGGCTATCCTGTCGAGCGTGGCACAAGTTTTGGACCTAAACTACTCATCCTCCACCAACACGTCCCCGTTAACATGCCCATCTTCCGTCACATCAGGCTCCGCGTCTGGAATGGGAATGTGTTCGTCGTAAGCTTCGGCAAACTTACTTGCTAACGCCTCTATCTTGCAACAGAACTTCCTAGCAAATGCAGCATGATATTTTAAATGGTAGTAAAGGCTTCCATTCGCTACGTGTCCAGCATAAGTGGTGTTCCAGAACGTCATTTTACTCTTTGCCTTCAACTTGCCGTGCAAAACAGAGACATCCTCAGATTTTTTTCTTCTGCAAAAGTAACTCCCCCACATTTTTAAACAAAGAATATGATGCCGAATCCTGTGAAAGAATCGGGTGGAGACGGCGTGACATGAGTACCAGGGCGTGGGTGAGTCCTTTGCTTGTCGAAGCTTCTACGAACCTTGCCTCCTCTCTAAACTCCTTCCATGTCTTCCCTTCTGACTTAACCTCCCGCTCAAGGATATGTGTGGCTTTTATCTGTACATTCTCCATTGCCAATACCCATTCTGTCGGAATTACTGTCTCCATCAATGTTTCGCAGAAACAAAAAACCTCCGCAACTACAGAAGTAGTAACGTGGTTTAGAGCAGTTCTCGGAGTTTTCGTGGCAGTGCCAGAGCCTACCGTCATTTATCCGTCAGACAGGAACACCGGGTCAGACTTCAGCAACTGTTTCGCCAAAGTTTCGATATAATCCAATAAAATCTAGACGAACAGATTCTGCCTATGGTTAAATGGCTTTTATAAACATCAAACACCCCCCACTGCAGATGACATGAAAAATAGGAATGTAAAAACCACCGGGGACGCTACCATAACTGAGTAACGACCCAGCCCTGCGACCCACACGATAAAAATGCTTGGGTCGTTGATTCTCCAATACATGTCCAATTGCCCTCTATTGCTCCTTTCTGGGAGCCCTCCTCTGTTGGGCATTCCTGATAGCGTTGCTGCGCTTCTGCAGGGCCTACCTAACATCTCTTAGAGCAAAGCGCAGAATATTCTCGTATACCCCGGCTTTTAATACACATCCTTCTTAATGATTTCCATTTTCTTCGCTTCATACTCTCCTGTCGCGTTGCTAAAGAGTTACGGGCGTAATCGTACTCATCTATCAAACTCTTTGCGAAACGCTCGCTGTCACCGTCAATTACGAAGAAAACAAACTGGGAGAAAAGAACTGTCGTCAGCCAGAGCGCCCTCTCAAAATTCTTCGCAGCAGCGACAAGACTACTGTTTGCAGATGAAACAAGCAGATTCCGGGGTTCGGCGTCAATTTCATGACTCTGTCGCGATTTTGTGTGGTTTTGCGTAGCGTCGACCTAGCCACTCGTTTCGTCGGACGGCATGAAGGCATGAAAAATGGTGCCGGTGGTGTGACACAATGCGTTGTGTCGAGGGGTAGAAACAGATGAAGTTACGTTGGAAGCATAGCCGTGTGGTTAGAGGTGGTAGGTCGGGGTACGTTTGGTCGGTTGTAAGTGCCACAACTCGTTTTAAGTAGCGGGAATACGACAATCTTAACGGATTCTGTTTCGCAGTAAATGATACGTTACATTACCTTGTTTTGGGGTGCCTACACATCGCATTTTTGTGTGTCAGGATGTCCACGTACTGAATAGCTTGTGTCAGGGTGGGTACATCAACCAGTTACCTATTTGAAGGGCAGTATTAGGGAAGTTTTTAAACCTTTAAAAGTTTGAAAGCGTTTTAAAATATTGAGGGCACCAAGAAATATTTCAGGGCGTAACGCTGGACAACTCCCCTAACCGACCACGCTAGGGGCCTGTCATGGTCGGTTATGCCCACGAAAAAATAATATTGAGCGCAGGGATAGAAAACAGGAGGCATCTCAGATTGCGGGAACTCAACCCGTCTTGAGGTGGGAACAGTTTTGGTGCTTTATTAAGTGAGGCAATGGCAGTTCTTACTGTAAGCAAGTTTAGATGATGGTCACATAGACGCCGCTTCTTTACACATACAACTGCGGCTAGATCTGTTTACGGTAAGCAATTCTGATGAAGGCCAAGTAGAAAACTTATCGCTTGTGCTAGGAGAGTTAGAGTACGATCACAACGGGTCTAACAGGAGTATGTAACCGTCAACTTGGAAACCTTGGCTGCAGATTTGTTTTCTCAAGTCGTCGCTTCTTCCCTCTCCTCTCGCCCCGCTCTCTTTCCATCCTATAAACAATTTTCCCCTTTTCAAGTCCGTTTACTCGCTCCCGGTTGTATACAGGTAGTTGAATTGCATCGCGGCACTTCATCAATTTTACTTGCTCGCAAATGAAGAAAGGTTTCGGGCGGATACGCAAGGGAAAAGTAAGGATGTCGGGGAACATCGACAGTACAGTGGGGGTGGAAAAAGGTAGACACAGCGGGCAGGGATTTGTGGATATGAGAAAAGGAGGGGGGATGTGATATGACAAAGGGAGGTTACCTCGCCATCTTGCACGATCGGGGCCGGTAGCGTACGAAAATCGGGGGAACATGTGAAATAAAGGCATTAATATATGCAGAGTACAGTACTGTGTGGGCCCTAAAGCGGGCACTGTACAGTATTGTACTGAATGTTAGTATAAGTACCCAGCTACTCAAAAGCTCTTCTGACTGTTACTGGAAGACTACAGCAGAGCTTGCAGCCATGAACAGTTTTCATTTATGTTTATCCCAGAATCTGACCGTTACAGATCTTTGAGCTGATCAGCATTGGATCTGCTCGCACACTTTAGGGTAAATCTGTCACCGTCGTCTCCTGTCCTTCTGGAAAATTCCAGGAACAGCTCTAGAGCCTCGAGAAATCAGGCTAAAAGTCTACATAAGACCGACCTTCACTTCGTTCCCAACCTCAGTAAAAGATAACCACCTTCTCTCCTCTCAACTTTCTCTTTGTTCATTCACTCTATCTCTGCACTCACTCCTATTTTCCCTGTCTATCTCCCTTCTCCCTTGGTTTCCCTCGCTCTACCTTCGACTCCTTTTCTGACAATGAGCAGCCGTATAATTTGGGAGATCTGTGTAATACAAAAAATGGCCCTCCCCTCATTTAATACAGGAAATGGTCCTCCCTTCACGTTATACAGGAAATGGTCCTCCCTTCACGTAATACAGGAAATGGTCCTCCCCTCGTGTAATCCAGCAACCTACAACGATCCTGCCCCTAACTTCTCCAACCGTCATTTCCAAATTTACTTCCATTTTATCTAGATATTTTTATACTGTATTTAGCCCTCTGAATCGACCCCGAATCAAGTCCCTTTTCCCTTTTAGCTTACCTCCTCCTCCAAATTCGCCTTTTTTGAGAAGAAGGGCGCAAATGCACTATTGCAAAATCCCTTGCAGATTTATTTTACCTATTCCTAATCTATAGAACCTGCCCCGGGAGCCTATTTAAACCCCTTTATTCTAAGTTCCAAATGCCCCGATCATTTTACTCATCACCCCTCTCCCCCACACACCCAAAACACCCTACATTGCCTCCTGTTCCCCAACGTCTATCACAATGAGCAACCTTCGCCCCTCTGTCCCTATTTCCAAAAACCGCCCTTCCCGTTCCATCAATGGCCTTCGTCTCGCCGCCTACGGGCCAACCGATGCCGACGACTACATCCGGCGGCAAACAAAGAAGCAAATCATCGAGTTCGTGCGCCGCCTCTTCATAGAAGAAGAAGCGAGGGAGGTAAGTCCGGGAGAGGCTGAGAAGGTCGAGGAGGAGAGCGGGGAGTCCTTCGAGGAATGGTTAGCCCCTGAGCTAGTGTACGAGGCTCAGGAAGATGAGGAGGAGGAGGATGAGGAGGATGAGGAGGAAGAGAGGATGAGGATGAGAGGAGGAGAGAGATGAGGAGAGAAGAAGAGGATGAGGAGGAGAGGAGAGGAGAGGAGGAGGAGGAGGATGAGGGAACAGGGGGCATGGAAAGTGTTGGACTGGTGGGGCCTGGAATAGAGAGTATGGATCAAGTTGTGCCCACGATGGAACCGGATGGAGATATCTTTAGTAGTCTAGATATCTCCCAGGGGGAAATAGAGAGTTGTGAGCCATTCGCAGATATTTGTGGGGACTGCTTGGACAGCATGGATATTTTAGAGGAGTTGTTTGGATCTGATTTAGAGAATGGGAAATAAGAGGACCAAATTAATTGTTAGTTTCTTAAGTATCTTTTGCTTAGAGTATATTGTCCACACAAAGTATTTTTATGCATTTCTTGGTATCTTCTGTAGTTTTGTTCGGACTTTAGGGGTAGCCAAAAGTCTATATAAGCTGAGTAAACTGCTTCCTCATGGAGAGGTCAAGCAAGTTGGCAGACAACTTCAAGCCAAGTCCCGAGTAGTAGGAAGTTGAGAGTCAACTTCAGACCCAAGAAAACTTTTTCTTACGCTAGTCGCAGAGCGTCGGTGGTAGACCCTGCCCCTTTTATACTTGCTTGTAGCTTCCTCAACTCTCTTCTATATACACTCCCTTTTGTTCGTTCAACAATACCACGGCAGCACTTTTGTCGCTCGCAACACCTCCTTCTCAGGGTAATTGGTTCTGAGGATCTCTCCCCCGCCGATTTACCCCTATCATTTGGTACTCTTGTGGAGGGGGTTGCACCCGAGGTATTCGAGTTGAGCAGTAGTAAGGAACACTTCGGGGGGATTTCTTTTCGGTAATCATGGATCTCAATGCTGCTCGTATAACGTTCACAGGGGCTAAGACTGAAGACGTTGAGGAGTTTCTTTACACATATGTCAACGTTGTGATGCGAGAGAAGGGCGATGAAGAGAAGGCCGCAAGTATCTTCGCCTATCTTCATGGTGACGCAAAGCACAAATATAAGTCCAAGTTTATCGACGGGTGGTCTCTTAACGGGAATGGGCGTAACTTCGGTGAGGTATGTGAGTGGCTTGTGAAAGAGTATGCTAAGGAGGTAGAACCAGATGAGATGATTCGTACCGCCATAGAGGCCCGGCTCAACTTCGACGATTTGTTAAGCTCATTGGTGTACTTGTGTGATCTTTATGAAAAGGCTGGGTTCAACGCCCAAGCCAAGTACGGAATGCTGCGTAAGGCGGCTATGGGGGATAAGCGGCTCTCCGATTTCCTCCTCATCAAGGGCCCTCACACTTTTGATGAACTGAAGGGTACCATAGTAGAATTTGTCAAAAATTCGGAGACGTTTCAGTCACTGAGTGAGGTACCGAGGGAAACCCGCACATCGATGTCTATCGTACATCCTGAAAAGAATTATCAAAGGCCGGCTACTAGTGCAGCGGCATTAGAATCTGTCAGGAGCGATGTCAAAAACTTGGAAGAAAGGTTGGAAACCCGATTCGATAATCGACTTGACATGATAACCTCGCAGTTGGAAAGCCTTACTCTTACCATTAAGAAGAACCAGTCTGGGGCCCCTAAGGCCGCAGAAGTCTGTTCTTACTGTCACAAGCCTGGACACTTTGCAAACAGGTGTCCTGATAATCCACATAGAAACACTCGTTGTGCAAAGTGCGGTCGATATGGGCATCATGAAAGTAACTGCTGGTCTAAAGACAACAGAAGAGCAAATTTATCGGAAGCAAGGAGTGAGTCAGGACCAGAGGTGAAAATCTTACAAAATAGAAGGGATCAAAGGTTGACGGATGCCGGTAACGTATCCATCGCTGAAGAGATTAGTCAAGTCAATGTGACAAAAAGGGATGGGGAAGGGAACATTTTATCGAAGAAACCTAGGCTAGAGTATGGAATGCTGGAGCATATCCCAGCACCTGTACCTCCTCGAACCAAGAGGTCTGATCAAGTTGTTCCAGGAGTGGGAGTCACTCCGGCCAAGAAGACGAAAAAGAGTAAGAAAGTTAAGAGTATCTCTAAGGACGTACTAGAGTATGTGAAGAGGTACAATTTGGTGGCTGAGCTTGCATCGGCCCCAACTGGGATAACGTTTGGTCAACTTTTGAGGGGCGACGCAGAGGATGCGAGAAAAGAACTCAAAAAAATTATCAGGTCTAATAAGTCCGCTAAGGGTAAGAAACTGTTTCTTCAATCGGCCTCGACAGCACCAAGACGTCTTAAGCTGGTACCAGTCAAAGTATTGGGTATGAAAACCCAAGCTCTCTTCGATTCGGGTGCTGTTCCAAACCTCATTTCAGAAACTTTGGTGACAGATCTAGGTCTCGAAATTACTCCAACGACTCGAAAAATAACTGTAGCGGATGGAACCGTCTCAAAATGCATGGGCACTGTTGACAAGGTTTCCGTGTTCTTTGGGGACTCTAAAGTTGATGTAGACTTTCTTGTCATGCCGGATCTCCCTTTCGATGCAATCATTGGCTGCCCACAATGGAAAGACTAGGAACATGCATTGACTTGGGCAACCAAATGGTTTCAGTTAATATTGACGGCAGAACCGTGAAGATGCCCCTGGATTTCGACAAAAGCACGCATCCTGAAGATTTAAAAGAAACGGACAGTGAAGATTTCACTTCTAGCTATGACAGCGAAGATTCGGAACCAACTAACACTTTCGGAAGTGGAAAAGGGTACCCTCGGGGGTTAATGAACATGGCATGGGACGATTATGATTCCGGGTTTGAAACAGATGACGACTGGGATTCTAGGATAAGTTTGAAACCCGAATGTGTTTCTTTTTGCGATGATATCGAATCAAAGGACAGAATTCGGAGCATGAAAGAAGATTACCTTTGCAAAGAAAATAAGAATACGTCGAATTCCATATATGAAGATGTGAGCACGACGGAAGAGGTCCTTCAAAATATTGAGGTTGAGGATCAAGAAGAAAAAGGGCGCCAAATGGCAGAAATCCAAGGAAAAGTGCAGCACCTTCCCGCCCCGCCTCACTGAAAATATCCGACATGTTAACATCTTCCGAAGTAATTGCATGGAGCGTTTCAGATTTAAGACAAGCAAGTGTACCGGTTACTCACTCGTTCGAACTTACCGACACTCAACCGATTTACCACAAGCCTAGACGTCAACCGCCAAAATATGACCAATTTATCTCAGAAAATGTTACAAGTATGCTGAAAAATGATATTATTCGACCAGTTTCATCCCCATGGTCGTTTCCAGTTGTGGTCGCACCAAAGAAGGATGGAAAGCTGCGTTTTTGCGTCGATTACCGACAACTGAACCAGAGAATGATACCCGATCGATTTCCGATTCCGAACATGGAGGAGATCCTCGAGGACCTGAAGGACGGGAGATATTTCACCTCAATTGACCTTTACACTGGCTATTGGCAGATTCCATTGGATGAAAAATGTAAGGAAAAAACAACCTTTACCAGCAAAGCCGGTACGTTCAGGTTCGAAGTGATGCCTTTTGGTCTCATGAATGCACCAGCTACATTCCAAAGAATGATGAACGAGGTTTTGAAAGGACTTCCATTCGCAAGAGTCTATATCGATGATGTCGTCATATTCTCAGAAACATTGGATCAGCACATCTCGCACGTCAAGACAGTTGTGGAGAGGATATCGGAGTATAGCTTGAAAATTAAGTTGAGCAAATGCTTCTTTGCGAAAACTTCTATCCAATTACTCGGTCATATCGTCGACCAAGAGGGAATTAGAGTGGATCCAGAGAAAACGAAAAAAATAAAGTTGGCACCAAGGCCCGCTTCAAAGACGGAGGTCCGAAGCTTCTTAGGACTGGCCTCATATTACAGAAGATTTATCAAAGATTTCGCCAAGACTGCAGCACCGTTACATGCCAGCACTACGAAGAACGGAAAATTTTACTGGAACAAGGAAATGGAAACTGCATTTCAGGAGCTTAAAGATAAGCTATGTGTCCCCCCAGTTCTCATGTACCCAGATTTCAAGAGACCATTCGTTGTGGAGACAGATGCCTCAGAACGGTCTTTGGGTGCCGTTTTGTCCCAAAAAGATGAAAACGGAAGACTACACCCTGTTCAATTCGCAAGCCGAACTCTGAATGACGCGGAAAAGAGATACTCAGTCTGCGAGAAAGAAGCGCTAGCTGTCGTCTTCGCGCTGAAAAAGTTTCGCGTATACCTTTTATCACTCGAGAAATTTGTCTTGATAACTGATCACCAGGCACTTAAAACAGCATTCCAAAAGAAGGATGTACATCACCGCTTGGCCCGATGGCTCGACATTTTCGCAGAATATCGGTTTGAAATTGTGTATAGACCCGGACGCAATAATCAGCCTGCCGATTACCTATCCCGCTTGAGGGACGCACTGATTCCAAATGAAAAAGCTTCGGAGGACATCGTCGGAGTCGCCGAGTTGCAGTTGCCGAACGATAACGAGTACGAAGCTAATATTCACGGACTGATCAAATTCCTCGATGGACTAGAAATGAGAAAGGTTGATCTTGAACACCGAAATTGGGTACGCAGGAATCAAAAGGCTTTTACATTGTGGAATGGGAAACTTTTCCGGCACACTAAAGCCGGTCCCCGACTAGTGGCCCCTTTGAAAGAAAGAATGAAGATCTTGAGGACTTTCCATGATGAGCTAGGGCATTGGGATCTCGAAACAACCAAAAATTCGTAACTGAGAGATTCTGGTGGCCCGGTATCCATAAGGACGTCTATAACTTCGTGAAAAGCTGCGACAACTGCCAAAAATTCACTCCAATACGGAAGTATAAGACAACTCTAAGTTTTCCAGTTTCCGGTCTCTTTGAAACCTTCTCAATTGACTTCGCGGCCCGTTCAAGGAAACTTCTTCCGGAAACAAATATCTCCTTATAGGGGTGGAACATCTTACTGGATGGCCAATAGCAGTTGCAGTCGAGGAGGCAAATGCTGAGGTGGTACTGAGATTCATCGAAAAAGAAATAATTGAACCGTTTGGTCTTCCAAAAAGGATCATCTCGGATAACGCCCTTTGTTTTACTGCAACTTCACTGCTTCGTTTTTGGAAGAGAAAGGGATTCAGCTGAAGACCGTTCTCGCATACGCTCCTATGTCCAACGGGAAAGCGGAGAGGATGGTTGGAACCATCAAACGAGCAATATCGAAAACTATGTTGGAGAATGAAATCCAGTGGGAAGATGCCTTACCAAAAGTGTTATACGGCTACCGTCGAAGAAGAGGAAGAAATGGACGCTCACCATTCGAGCTAATGTACGGAAGGGCTCCTAGAATGTTACAGAGAGACATGGAAACAAATATTATCGATGAAGAGAGTAGGGAAGTTGAACTACTGGCCACCGAAGGCTGGAGATCACACCGCGCGCTAACACAGACAAGAAATAAGGATGCAGAACCTGCAGTCAGAACCTTTTCAGTTGGCTCTAAAGTACTTGTAGTACATGGAAAAGCAATGCAGCAGGCTGTGAAGTGGCCGGCCTTCCAAACCAAGTACTCGAACCCTTGCATCGTCACGGAGGAAAGACACCCGCACTATCAGCTCTGTTCAAGCTCAGGGAAGAGATCAAGGAGGGCCATCCATGCACGTCGTCTGGTCCCTTACCATCAGAGGCCTGAAGAATTCCTTCTCACACAGGACTATGCGCAACCACGGGGCATACTCATCTTTAACTATAGAATGATTCCTATGGGAGGAAAAAGGGCCTGGGAATGGATCATCTCGGTTACGCGGGACTACTACGAACTCCACGTAATCATCCATTTCTACATTAATATATGCCTATGTTTTCGTACGTTGAACGGACCATTGCTACCTCAAGAAGATTTCCGACTATTAATAAGAGTTCTATTTTCATTCCAAAACGGAAGGTTCACGGAAGCAGGTCCAGAGTTTGTGGAGGTAATATATCATTACTCTATAGGAAGATATGGAATGGTAGCTGCTGGAGACTTGTCGCAAACGTATCTGAATATTATCCGTCCAATTTACGTATTTCTCAAGAACAACCAAGACGTGCGACTGAGAGGTTACGCCTTACCCCGGATATGGAATACAGGCTGGTCCCGTATCCTCTATGGGAACCTTACGTTTCTCCGCCACAAATTGGGAACGTTGGAGGCGGCGAGGATCCTCCTGAAGCAGTGATGATGACCAGAGGAGGACCTTCAGGAGACAACAACCCGCCCAGAAGAGGTTCCGGTCGTCCCCCGAGAGGACCTCGTGCAGGTCCCAGTACGTCAGGAGCTGGTCGCGGCCATTCATCGGGACCGTCCACCACAACTTCATCTCTAGCTTTGCTTCACAACCATGCACAGCATACAGTCGGAAGAAGAAGATTATCTTTTTGGCTGCGCAATATCTCCGAGGATGCGAACGATGCGCAGGTCATTTCTTATTTCATGATAAGCATCTGTTTATGTTTTAGGGCGCTACATGGACCGCACTTATCTTACGAAGATTCGTTCTTGATGATGCGCGTCTTCTTTTCTTATCGACATCCATTCCTCCGGCATCTTCCAGAAGAGTTTGCATATCACATATATTTTTTCACTCTTGGAAGATTCGGAAGAGTCACGGAAGAAGAATGTATTCAACCCCACCTCGATGTGATCAAACCAATATATGAGGCTATGCTACAAAGTGAGGTACCAGTAATGCGAACCTACTTTTTAGAGCATCATATTGGTAATCAGTTGCATCCGTACCCGTTTGAGAGACCATACATCTTATCAATAAGACAGCGAACACTAACGGAAGCAGAAGAAGAGCAGTGACGACCCGGGACGTTCGCCTTGAGAAAGGGGGCGTGTAATACAAAAAATGGTCCTCCCCTCATTTAATACAGGAAATGGTCCTCCCTTCACGTAATACAGGAAATGGTCCTCCCTTCACGTAAGACAGGAAATGGTCCTCCCTCGTGTAATCCAGCAACCTACAACGATCCCGCCCCTAACTTCTCCAACCGTCATTTCCAAATTTACTTCCATTTTATCTAGATATTTTTATACTGTATTTAACCCTCTGAATCGACCCCGAATCAAGTCCCTTTTCCCTTTTAGCTTACCTCCTCCTCCAAATTCGCCTTTTTTTGAGAAGAAGGGCGCAAATGCACTATTGCAAAATCCCTTGCAGATTTATTTTACCTATTCCTAATCTATAGAACCTGCCCCGGGAGCCTATTTAAACCCCTTTATTCTAAGTTCCAAATGCCCCCGATCATTTTACTCATCACCCCTCCCCCCACACACCCAAAGCACCCCACATTGCCTCCTGTTCCCCAACTTCTATCACAATGAGCACCTTCGCCCCTCCTGTCCCTATTTCCAAAAACCGCCCTTCCCGTTCCATCAATGGCCTTCGTCTCGCCGCCTACGGGCCAACCGATGCCGACGACTACATCCGGCGGCAAACAAAGAAGCAAATCATCGAGTTCGTGCGCCGCCTCTTCATAGAAGAAGAAGCGAGGGAGGTAAGTCCGGGAGAGGCTGAGAAGGTCGAGGAGGAGAGCGGGGAGTCCTTCGAGGAATGGTTAGCCCCTGAGCTAGTGTACGAGGATCAGGAAGATGAGGAGAGGAGGATGAGGAGGATGAGGAGGAGGAGAGAGGATGAGGAGGATGAGGAGGAGGAAGAAGAGGATGAGGAGGAGAGGAGAGGAGAGGAGGAGGAGGATGAGGCAACAGGGGGCATGGAAAGTGTTGGACGGTGGGGGGAATAGAGAGTATGGATCAAGTTGTGCCCACGATGGAACCGGATGGAGATATCTTTAGTAGTCTAGATATCTCCCAGGGGGAAATAGAGAGTTGTGAGCCATTCGCAGATATTTGTGGGGACTGCTTGGACAGCATGGATATTTTAGAGGAGTTGTTTGGATCTGATTTAGAGAATGGGAAATAAGAGGACCAAATTAATTGTTAGTTTCTTAAGTATCTTTTGCTTAGAGTATATTGTCCACACAAAGTATTTTTATGCATTTGTATCTTCTGTAGTTTTGTTCGGACTTTAGGGGTAGCCAAAAGTCTATATAAGAGTAAACTGCTTCCTCATGGAGAGGTCAAGCAAGTTGGCAGACAACTTCAAGCCAAGTCCCGAGTAGTAGGAAGTTGAGAGTCAACTTCAGACCCAAGAAACTTTTTCTTACGCTAGTCGCAGAGCGTCGGTGGTAGACCCTGCCCTTTTATACTTGCTTGTAGCTTCCTCAATCTCTTCTATATACACCCCTTTTTTCGTTCACAATACCACGGCAGCACTTTTGTCGCTCGCAACCTCCTTCTCAGGGTAATTGGTTCTGAGGATCTCTCCCCCGCGATTTACCCTATCATTGGTACTCTTGTGGAGGGGGTTGCACCCGAGGTATTCGAGTTGAGCAGTAGTAAGGAACTTCGGGGGGATTTCTTTTCGTAATCATGGATCTCAACTGCTCGTATAACGTTCACAGGGGGCAAGACTGAACGTTGAGGAGTTTCTTTACACATATGTCAACGTTGGTGATGCGAGAGAAGGGCGATGAAGAGAAGGCCGCAAGTATCTTCGCCTATCTTCATGGTGACGCAAAGCACAAATATAAGTCCAAGTTTATCGACGGGTGGTCTCTTAACGGGAATGGGCGTAACTTCGGTGAGGTATGTGAGTGGCTTGTGAAAGAGTATGCTAAGGAGGTAGAACCAGATGAGATGATTCGTACCGCCATAGAGGCCCGGCTCAACTTCGACGATTTGTTAAGCTCATTGGTGTACTTGTGTGATCTTTATGAAAAGGCTGGGTTCAACGCCCAAGCCAAGTACGGAATGCTGCGTAAGGCGGCTATGGGGGATAAGCGGCTCTCCGATTTCCTCCTCATCAAGGGCCCTCACACTTTTGATGAACTGAAGGGTACCATAGTAGAATTTGTCAAAAATTCGGAGACGTTTCAGTCACTGAGTGAGGTACCGAGGGAAACCCGCACATCGATGTCTATCGTACATCCTGAAAAGAATTATCAAAGGCCGGCTACTAGTGCAGCGGCATTAGAATCTGTCAGGAGCGATGTCAAAAACTTGGAAGAAAGGTTGGAAACCCGATTCGATAATCGACTTGACATGATAACCTCGCAGTTGGAAAGCCTTACTCTTACCATTAAGAAGAACCAGTCTGGGGCCCCTAAGGCCGCAGAAGTCTGTTCTTACTGTCACAAGCCTGGACACTTTGCAAACAGGTGTCCTGATAATCCACATAGAAACACTCGTTGTGCAAAGTGCGGTCGATATGGGCATCATGAAAGTAACTGCTGGTCTAAAGACAACAGAAGAGCAAATTTATCGGAAGCAAGGAGTGAGTCAGGACCAGAGGTGAAAATCTTACAAAATAGAAGGGATCAAAGGTTGACGGATGCCGGTAACGTATCCATCGCTGAAGAGATTAGTCAAGTCAATGTGACAAAAAGGGATGGGGAAGGGAACATTTTATCGAAGAAACCTAGGCTAGAGTATGGAATGCTGGAGCATATCCCAGCACCTGTACCTCCTCGAACCAAGAGGTCTGATCAAGTTGTTCCAGGAGTGGGAGTCACTCCGGCCAAGAAGACGAAAAAGTAAGAAAGAAAGTTAAGAGTATCTCTAAGGACGTACTAGAGTATGTGAAGAGGTACAATTTGGTGGCTGAGCTTGCATCGGCCCCAACTGGGATAACGTTTGGTCAACTTTTGAGGGGCGACGCAGAGGATGCGAGAAAAGAACTCAAAAAAATTATCAGGTCTAATAAGTCCGCTAAGGGTAAGAAACTGTTTCTTCAATCGGCCTCGACAGCACCAAGACGTCTTAAGCTGGTACCAGTCAAAGTATTGGGTATGAAAACCCAAGCTCTCTTCGATTCGGGTGCTGTTCCAAACCTCATTTCAGAAACTTTGGTGACAGATCTAGGTCTCGAAATTACTCCAACGACTCGAAAAATAACTGTAGCGGATGGAACCGTCTCAAAATGCATGGGCACTGTTGACAAGGTTTCCGTGTTCTTTGGGGACTCTAAAGTTGATGTAGACTTTCTTGTCATGCCGGATCTCCCTTTCGATGCAATCATTGGCTGCCCCACAATGGAAAGACTAGGACATGCATTGACTTGGGCAACCAAATGGTTTCAGTTAATATTGACGGCAGAACCGTGAAGATGCCCCTGGATTTCGACAAAAGCACGCATCCTGAAGATTTAAAAGAAACGGACAGTGAAGATTTCACTTCTAGCTATGACAGCGAAGATTCGGAACCAACTAACACTTTCGGAAGTGGAAAAGGGTACCCTCGGGGGTTAATGAACATGGCATGGGACGATTATGATTCCGGGTTTGAAACAGATGACGACTGGGATTCTAGGATAAGTTTGAAACCCGAATGTGTTTCTTTTTGCGATGATATCGAATCAAAGGACAGAATTCGGAGCATGAAAGAAGATTACCTTTGCAAAGAAAATAAGAATACGTCGAATTCCATATATGAAGATGTGAGCACGACGGAAGAGGTCCTTCAAAATATTGAGGTTGAGGATCAAGAAGAAAAAGGGCGCCAAATGGCAGAAATCCAAGGAAAAGTGCAGCACCTTCCCCCCCCGCCTCACTGAAAATATCCGACATGTTAACATCTTCCGAAGTAATTGCATGGAGCGTTTCAGATTTAAGACAAGCAAGTGTACCGGTTACTCACTCGTTCGAACTTACCGACACTCAACCGATTTACCACAAGCCTAGACGTCAACCGCCAAAATATGACCAATTTATCTCAGAAAATGTTACAAGTATGCTGAAAAATGATATTATTCGACCAGTTTCATCCCCATGGTCGTTTCCAGTTGTGGTCGCACCAAAGAAGGATGGAAAGCTGCGTTTTTGCGTCGATTACCGACAACTGAACCAGAGAATGATACCCGATCGATTTCCGATTCCGAACATGGAGGAGATCCTCGAGGACCTGAAGGACGGGAGATATTTCACCTCAATTGACCTTTACACTGGCTATTGGCAGATTCCATTGGATGAAAAATGTAAGGAAAAAACAACCTTTACCAGCAAAGCCGGTACGTTCAGGTTCGAAGTGATGCCTTTTGGTCTCATGAATGCACCAGCTACATTCCAAAGAATGATGAACGAGGTTTTGAAAGGACTTCCATTCGCAAGAGTCTATATCGATGATGTCGTCATATTCTCAGAAACATTGGATCAGCACATCTCGCACGTCAAGACAGTTGTGGAGAGGATATCGGAGTATAGCTTGAAAATTAAGTTGAGCAAATGCTTCTTTGCGAAAACTTCTATCCAATTACTCGGTCATATCGTCGACCAAGAGGGAATTAGAGTGGATCCAGAGAAAACGAAAAAAATTGGCACCAAGGCCCGCTTCAAAGACGGAGGTCCGAAGCTTCTTAGGACTGGCCTCATATTACAGAAGATTTATCAAAGATTTCGCCAAGACTGCAGCACCGTTACATGCCAGCACTACGAAGAACGGAAAATTTTACTGGAACAAGGAAATGGAAACTGCATTTCAGGAGCTTAAAGATAAGCTATGTGTCCCCCCAGTTCTCATGTACCCAGATTTCAAGAGACCATTCGTTGTGGAGACAGATGCCTCAGAACGGTCTTTGGGTGCCGTTTTGTCCCAAAAAGATGAAAACGGAAGACTACACCCTGTTCAATTCGCAAGCCGAACTCTGAATGACGCGGAAAAGAGATACTCAGTCTGCGAGAAAGAAGCGCTAGCTGTCGTCTTCGCGCTGAAAAAGTTTCGCGTATATCTTTTATCACTCGAGAAATTTGTCTTGATAACTGATCACCAGGCACTTAAAACAGCATTCCAAAAGAAGGATGTACATCACCGCTTGGCCCGATGGCTCGACATTTTCGCAGAATATCGGTTTGAAATTGTGTATAGACCCGGACGCAATAATCAGCCCGATTACCTATCCCGCTTGAGGGACGCACTGATTCCAAATGAAAAAGCTTCGGAGGACATCGTCGGAGTCGCCGAGTTGCAGTTGCCGAACGATAACGAGTACGAAGCTAATATTCACGGACTGATCAAATTCCTCGATGGACTAGAAATGAGAAAGGTTGATCTTGAACACCGAAATTGGGTACGCAGGAATCAAAAGGCTTTTACATTGTGGAATGGGAAACTTTCCGGCACACTAAAGCCGGTCCCCGACTAGTGGCCCCTTTGAAAGAAAGAATGAAGATTTGAGGACTTTCCATGATGAGCTAGGGCATTGGGATCTCGAAACAACCAAAAATTCGTAACTGAGAGATTCTGGTGGCCCGGTATCCATAAGGACGTCTATAACTTCGTGAAAAGCTGCGACAACTGCCAAAAATTCACTCCAATACGGAAGTATAAGACAACTCTAAGTTTTCCAGTTTCCGGTCTCTTTGAAACCTTCTCAATTGACTTCGCGGCCCGTTCAAGGAAACTTCTTCCGGAAACAAATATCTCCTTATAGGGGTGGAACATCTTACTGGATGGCCAATAGCAGTTGCAATCGAGGAGGCAAATGCTGAGGTGGTACTGAGATTCATCGAAAAAGAAATAATTGAACCGTTTGGTCTTCCAAAAAGGATCATCTCGGATAACGCCCTTTGTTTTACTGCAACTTCACTGCTTCGTTTTTGGAAGAGAAAGGGATTCAGCTGAAGACCGTTCTCGCATACGCTCCTATGTCCAACGGGAAAGCGGAGAGGATGGTTGGAACCATCAAACGAGCAATATCGAAAACTATGTTGGAGAATGAAATCCAGTGGGAAGATGCCTTACCAAAAGTGTTATACGGCTACCGTCGAAGAAGAGGAAGAAATGGACGCTCACCATTCGAGCTAATGTACGGAAGGGCTCCTAGAATGTTAAAGAGAGACATGGAAACAAATATTATCGATGAAGAGAGTAGGGAAGTTGAACTACTGGCCACCGAAGGCTGGAGATCACACCGCGCGCTAACACAGACAAGAAATAAGGATGCAGAACCTGCAGTCAGAACCTTTTCAGTTGGCTCTAAAGTACTTGTAGTACATGGAAAAGCAATGCAGCAGGCTGTGAAGTGGCCGGCCTTCCAAACCAAGTACTCGAACCCTTGCATCGTCACGGAGGAAAGACACCCGCACTATCAGCTCTGTTCAAGCTCAGGGAAGAGATCAAGGAGGGCCATCCATGCACGTCGTCTGGTCCCTTACCATCAGAGGCCTGAAGAATTCCTTCTCACACAGGACTATGCGCAACCACGGGGCATACTCATCTTTAACTATAGAATGATTCCTATGGGAGGAAAAAGGGCCTGGGAATGGATCATCTCGGTTACGCGGGACTACTACGAACTCCACGTAATCATCCATTTCTACATTAATATATGCCTATGTTTTCGTACGTTGAACGGACCATTGCTACCTGAAGAAGATTTCCGACTATTAATAAGAGTTCTATTTTCATTCCAAAACGGAAGGTTCACGGAAGCAGGTCCAGAGTTTGTGGAGGTAATATATCATTACTCTATAGGAAGATATGGAATGGTAGCTGCTGGAGACTTGTCGCAAACGTATCTGAATATTATCCGTCCAATTTACGTATTTCTCAAGAACAACCAAGACGTGCGACTGAGAGGTTACGCCTTACCCCCGGATATGGAATACAGGCTGGTCCCGTATCCTCTATGGGAACCTTACGTTTCTCCGCCACAAATTGGGAACGTTGGAGGCGGCGAGGATCCTCCTGAAGCAGTGATGATGACCAGAGGAGGACCTTCAGGAGACAACAACCCGCCCAGAAGAGGTTCCGGTCGTCCCCCGAGAGGACCTCGTGCAGGTCCCAGTACGTCAGGAGCTGGTCGCGGCCATTCATCGGGACCGTCCACCACAACTTCATCTCTAGCTTGCTTCACAACCATGCACAGCATACAGTCGGAAGAAGAAGATTATCTTTTTGGCTGCGCAATATCTCCGAGGATGCGAACGATGCGCAGGTCATTTCTTATTTCATGATAAGCATCTGTTTATGTTTTAGGGCGCTACATGGACCGCACTTATCTTACGAAGATTCGTTCTTGATGATGCGCGTCTTCTTTCTTATCGACATCCATTCCTCCGGCATCTTCCAGAAGAGTTTGCATATCACATATATTTTTTCACTCTTGGAAGATTCGGAAGAGTCACGGAAGAAGAATGTATTCAACCCCACCTCGATGTATCAAACCAATATATGAGGCTATGCTACAAAGTGAGGTACCAGTAATGCGAACCTACTTTTTAGAGCATCATATTGGTAATCAGTTGCATCCGTACCCGTTTGAGAGACCATACATCTTATCAATAAGACAGCGAACACTAACGGAAGCAGAAGAAGAGCAGTGACGACCCGGGACGTTCGCCTTGAGAAAGGGGGCGTGTAATACAAAAAATGGTCCTCCCTCATTTATACAGGAAATGTCCCCTTAATACAGGAAATGGTCCTCCCTTCACGTAACAGGAAATGGTCTCCCCTCGTGTAATCCAGCAACCTACAACGATCCCGCCCCTAACTTCTCCAACCGTCATTTCCCAAATTACTTCCATTTATCTAGATATTTTATACTGTATTTAACCCTCTGAATCGACCCCGAATCAAGTCCCTTTTCCCTTTTAGCTTACCTCCTCCTCCAAATTCGCCTTTTTTTGAGAAGAAGGGCGCAAATGCACTATTGCAAAATCCCTTGCAGATTTATTTTACCTATTCCTAATCTATAGAACCTGCCCCGGGAGCCTATTTAAACCCCTTTATTCTAAGTTCCAAATGCCCCCGATCATTTTACTCATCACCCCTCTCCCCCCACACACCCAAAGCACCCACATTGCCTCCTGTTCCCCAACTTCTATCACAATGAGCAACCTTCGCCCCTCTGTCCCTATTTCCAAAAACCGCCCTTCCCGTTCCATCAATGGCCTTCGTCTCGCCGCCTACGGGCCAACCGATGCCGACGACTACATCCGGCGGCAAACAAAGAAGCAAATCATCGAGTTCGTGCGCCGCCTCTTCATAGAAGAAGAAGCGAGGGAGGTAAGTCCGGGAGAGGCTGAGAAGGTCGAGGAGGAGAGCGGGGAGTCCTTCGAGGAATGGTTAGCCCCTGAGCTAGTGTACGAGGATCAGGAAGATGAGGATGAGGAGGATGAGGAGGAGGAGATGAGGAGGATGAGGAGGAGGAGGATGAGGAAGAGAGAGAGAGGAGAGAGAGGAGGAGGAGGAGGATGAGGAGATGAGGAACAGGGGGCATGGAAAGTGTTGGACCGGTGGGGCCTGGAATAGAGAGTATGGATCAAGTTGTGCCCACGATGGAACCGGATGGAGATATCTTTAGTAGTCTAGATATCTCCCAGGGGGAAATAGAGAGTTGTGAGCCATTCGCAGATATTTGTGGGGACTGCTTGGACAGCATGGATATTTTAGAGGAGTTGTTTGGATCTGATTTAGAGAATGGGAAATAAGAGGACCAAATTAATTGTTAGTTTCTTAAGTATCTTTTGCTTAGAGTATATTGTCCACACAAAGTATTTTTATGCATTTCTTAGTATCTTCTGTAGTTTTGTTCGGACTTTAGGGGTAGCCAAAAGTCTATATAAGCTGAGTAAACTGCTTCCTCATGGAGAGGTCAAGCAAGTTGGCAGACAACTTCAAGCCAAGTCCCGAGTAGTAGGAAGTTGAGAGTCAACTTCAGACCCAAGAAAACTTTTTCTTACGCTAGTCGCAGAGCGTCGTGGTAGACCCTGCCCCTTTTATACTTGCTTGTAGCTTCCTCAACTCTCTTCTATATACACTCCCTTTTGTTCGTTCAACAATACCACGGCAGCACTTTTGTCGCTCGCAACACCTCCTTCTCAGGGTAATTGGTTCTGAGGATCTCTCCCCCGCCGATTTACCCCTTTCAATTCCTATGGAATATATCATCAAGAGGAGCAAGCGTTGTTGTTTTAGTTCGGGAAGATATATCCGAGTAAAATACCAAACACTTCCCCCTTCGAAACGGAAAGTCGAATATATCCCTTTTGAGCAACGCGCTCAAAACTTCTCCTTCGATACTCGTTTCATTGTGCAAGTAGCAACAGCTAGCGCGAGGTATTTGACTATGGGAAACGCCTCTGCATGCCAAAATCCGAGTAATCAGATGGATACAGGCACTCTCCTGCTTTTTTCTTGTAGCTCAGCAAGACAACCTTAGTATTTCCGCTTCTTCTGTACCAAGGCTGCGTGGAGGCTCTTCAGTAGGTTCAGATTCCGAGCCCTGGTATAATGGGGGTGATAAGATCGACGATGGTTTCGTTAGAGTAGCTCGACACACAGAAAGCTCCCAACGCCCTGATGTCCGATCTTGTATTGTATAGGTTGTGTTATTGAGGTTTAATGAAGAGACTTCGAGTGACCTTTGAAAGGTCATTTCGAGGATATTCAGATGTTCTTATGAAGAAAACTGGGCTAACAGCCATAAAGACACTGCATAAAGCCGTCCTTGTAGATATCCAGCACTTCAAGATGCCTGGACATTCGATAAGAGGTGTCGGGGGCAAATTAAATGGTCGGCCAGAAGTATTGGAACTTAATAGATCAATCCTTGCTCTTTATATTTGCATTCAAACAGGGCATGGGTATAGTAGACGTATCCTTTGGCTGTAGATGGGGATGTATTCGCGCGGAAGGCATAGGTGCGGGTGAGACCAAACGACTGTTTCTGTGCACAGCCGAGAAAAAAGCATCTGCTAGCTTCTTTTTCGTTAGAGGGTAGAAGAAACAGAATTTGGTGCACAGAAACCGGTGAAAGGGTGTATAGGAGGCGTTCATGCTTTAATGGAAGTCAAGGCATCCTAGTATTAACTCAGGGCTTGCGACTTGGGTATATGCGCAGCGATGAACTCTATGATGTTATCCGTATAGTAACTTAATTTTGCCGTTTTTTCTCAACACAATCTTCCTGAACATTTACTACAATATAAGGGCTTATAAAATGTAAACTTATAATCAAAGATGTGATGTAAAAAGGACACGACCAAGCTTTTCGTGTTGTCCAGCGTTCATGGCCAATGCATTTTTAAAACTAGAGGACTTGTTATCCCTCTGTATGAATGTTTATAGTACAAATATATATATATGTATGTGTACTTGTATACTCGCGCTTCCTTAATATTACTCTTCAGATTAGTCCTTTCTTGAATCATTCCAATTCCAACAGTCACTAAGAAACTGACCCTTTCCACAAATTCCTGTTCCCTTTTCCCGAAATTCATTATTTACATCTCCTTTTTCAAAACTATCGTCTTCCTTCTTCTTTCAACAAAGAGATATACAACAGTCCCTTTCCTTTAGAAATCCAAATTCACTGTAAAATTCCATTCCCTTTCAAATTTGAAGATTTGGTCCTCTTTTTCCAAAAATAATTTTTTCGACTCGCGATTTGCTTCGTCCTCCAAATTCAGCTCCGATATATTTAACATGGTTTTTTTATTATTGCCCTAAGTGCATGCAAACTCAAAAAACCACATTCCTTTTACATAATTTTTCCCATGGCTGTGAAAACTTCCGAATACATTTAAAAGCTCGATATTAACGTAGTTGAAGGATCACACTTATACTCAACAGCCGAATTGGGTCAACACACCTTCTGCCCTGAAGAAAACACACCTACGCCAGTACCTCTTGATCACCAAGGCATCCAGAACAACATGTCTCCTCAACAACCTGGCCTAGATTGCCAATGTTTCAAGCGATTGCGAAGACTTGCACAGAAGTATAAATCAGGAACTCGTTCGAGATTAGATCCCCCTTTACTGCTTCAAAGAGGCAGAGAAAAAGGAGAAAGAAGAGATAAGGGATAAATTGAGGAGGAGGATGACGTGAATATATAGAGGGACCAAAAGTTGCAGAGGAATTTGGCGGCCCATGGGAGCCACCAGTTTACAATCGTGGAAGAGGTGCTGTAGAGGTCGAAGGAAGAGTGGGAGATTAATCGTTATTTCGGACTCCTCTTCTGGGATGAGGCGATGGTTGAAGTTTCTAAGGACTGAGTTAAGGAGTTTTTTATGCCAAAAAAGACCAACTCCCACTTTAGACCGTTTGACGGAATTTGTAGGAAACGCATTGGGTTTATTGACAGTTATGAGGAATTTCATGACTCTAGTTTCGAAACAGAGATTGAAGGAGAAATTATAGACGTTTATCCTGAAATTATCTACTATAACTCTTCTCGTGTACAACATTCCCTTGAATGCAATTTTTGGTACTTAGTATGTTTGCTGGATAATTTAGGATTATCCGAAAATCCATATAAGCTGATTAAATCGCTTTCTATAAAAAGAGAAAGGCAAGGAGAAAGAGAAATTTAAGTTCAGTTCCAAGTAGCTTAGAAGGTGAAAGTCAACTTCCACCCTAATAAAAATTTCTTTAACACTACTCTTTGAGCATATGTGGTAGTCGCTGCCCCTTCTATAATAACTTGTATCCTCTCACCCCAACATCTTTATTTATCTCTTCTCATTGCTAAACTCATACTTGGGTAGCAATTTTTCGCTTGCTACTCCTCCGTTTTTGGATAATTGGCTCTGATAATATCAGACTCTAGAGATTTATTCTCAATAATAATTGTAATTATTTTCAGCCTGCCTCTACCTAGTGGCTTAGTCAACTGGTAGGCACTCATAAAATTTTTCACAGTATTAGAAATAGCTATTTTTCAATTTGCAACGTAGCGCGAACAAAATTAAATGGAACATCAATTTGATTTCTTTCTTCTAGGATAGGAGGATCTTCAGCCAATCTGATATCCATAATTTTGTCTACAAAAACTGGTACATAATCTTGCTTCAAATCAAAATCCTTGATTGGCTTAGGACTTTTGGTGCTTTCTTTGTGTTCAAAGCATGAGCAATACATTATGCTTGCGTATCTTATGTGGTAAAACCCTCTGCAGCTTCGAAATCAACATTATTGCAGCTTACCTAAAATATAAAAGCATAAACGCAATCCAACTTTCTGGATTTGTCCTCGGCCCACTAAGATTCAGAATGAGCAATTATATGCTATTTATACTGTAATCTATAATTTAAGTCCTTCTTATACTACGTACCCTTCTAGCTGTCAAGAAGAGTTTTTCAGGTGGTAAACAGTGAAGTATTAGTAGAAAACGTATTGCGAACACAATGGAAGGACGGGATGCCACGGGAAATACATAAGGCATCAATAAATATACTGTAAGGACATAATGTCCTTTCTACCTCATCTTCTTTCAGTACACTGTAGATATTCGGATACATAGAAGTATGTGTCACATATGAGTTGCTTAATTTTTAATTTAAAATTAAATTATTAGTATAAACCATTTCAAAAATGAGTATCGTCCTTGCAATCTTTTTCTGCCAAAAAAACGCCCAGAAATTTTTTTGCAGCTTTAGGATCTCTTGCGTCAAAGCGGCCTGGAATCTTAGTCTTGAACTTTTGACGTGAATCTAAACTAAGCCTATCAAATAGAACATACTCCAGTTTGACAACATAGAAAAGATTAAAATTAAATGTAGTGCTTGTACATGATAATGGATATGCTGTAGAGTCTTTAAATCTAGATATTCCATAATACCACGAAACGTGATTCGAAACGACATCGAGGCCTGTTTCAAACCACAAATTATGTTCGGTTGTTTCCAATACTTTCTATTCCAAGAGGAGCTGTTAACTTCCTTTCGAAGCTTTGTCGACATATCCAGTGTTTCCAGATAAATTTATTCATCCATTTTTCCATTGGGAAAAGAGTCCATATATCGACTTTCACACGCTCTGAAACTTGTTTCCTGCGAGAAAAAATCTTACTGTATAAGTCTATGACAAGGAAGCGAACATCTCATGCTAATCGAAACTCTGCTTGAATTAAAGCCCTCACCACCAATCGAGCCTTATGTCGAACAATTGTCCTGCCTACATCTGTCTTGTTATCAATTATCTGTTTCATTTTTGTGCTTTTCGGAATCGTAGGTTACTGACTTTTAGAATTTTAAAGTACATAATTTATTTTATCTCTATTCACATTGCTTCTATCCTTTTTCCACTAGTGTGGCACAGTACGGCCCTAGATTATACATATTTTGCTATGCAACATGGGAGATGAACTTGAAAGTTTCCAGACACATTTTTCAGAATCTGGGGGGGCGTAGTACTGTACGTTACACAGTTCTGTAATGGGTATACAATAACATTTTTATACCAGAGAAGGCAAATCAAAAATTAGACGTCGCAATTTGAAGCTGTAAATTTCAATAGGAACTTCAACCTGACGTCCTTTGTGAACGCGGCACGAAACGAAAGGCAGTGAAAGTACCTATTTTTCATCGCGACCTTCACCAGAAGTAGGCTCGTGCTTGTGGCAATCTCCAATCTTGGAGTTTACCACCGGGATGAATGCGCAGTGCTTCATGGCGTGGAAAGGAACGTGACCGTAAGGACAGCAGAGATGTACGGAACGGTTCAAGGGGATGGATGCACACGCTGCATCAGCCTCTATTTCCAATGAGGCTTGCTTGAGGATGATATGAGGGTTGCCTTCAATAGAGCCTAGTTCCACCCCTACTACTTTGGCAGCATAACTTTTGAGTCAATTGTGGTTTTATTGAACACTTTAGGATAGATTCAATATATCTCCGAGTACTTAAATTAGAAAATATATTCAATCTTTTACCATCCTTGCACTCCATCCGTCAGCGAGAGTTGACGGTAATGCAGACAATAGTACAAGTAATATAGTTGAAATGGAACCAAAACAATAGCCAAGTTTCGATCTGGACTGTAAATTGGCTAGATAGACGGACCGAAAAAGGTGCGCCCGCACCTGACGACATGTCGCATATGAAATGAACATAAACGAAATGAGTGACTTAAAGCCAAGATAATGCAAGCACAGTAAGATAAATAGTTACGGTGGTGAAAATAATCACTTGGTGGTATATTTTCACGATTTGTACAGAATGGCCCAAAGCGTGTGGATCATATTAAAAATTTAACTACAAATGCGGTGGAAAACTCTTGAATGATGGAGGATGGATGCATTTATCAGCGAGTAGGGTGGCTATAATGCATAATAATACTCAAAAATACGACATGTAAGAGGTTGGCGGGCTCGCATACCTGGCGAGTAGAAAGATAATTGCGCAGTGAGGTCGTGAAACTCCTGAAAGGAGATCTTATTGCGACTTTAGGTGCTGTGGGTGAGGAGAGAGTGGAAGAACTGGGAACTGTCTTATACTAACGCCTCGTAGACATCAATGTCGACGAAGAGGAGAAACTATTTAATGGCTTTGACAGATTTCGCCGTAATGCGATTGTTTCACACGATCTGCAAGGGTACGGCAGCGTATAGAGTCTTGGGAGCACAAAAGGTAATCGATGGTTGAACTGATTGTTGAAGCTTCCTATGAGAAGACCGGAGCTCCTAACCATGTTCTATGTAGAAAGTCATTCAATGAGGGTGACAATGAATAGTAAGGAAACAATACTATATTCAAGGTATTATAGAAGAATGGCTCGAGGGGCATAATAATACAAGGTTCTGAGATTTCACCAGCGTAATACGGTGAGAATCAGAATTATGCACGTCATGGTAGAGTTACATAGAACCATCTGGCAAGATAACATAAGTCACTCGCTAATTGGTCATTTTTGTAAAGTATCTAGGAGTAGCCAGGTACTCTTTATGTCTTCGTCTAAATGGCTCTGTGGTCTCGACAAGTGTCATCGGTTTCAAAGTACAGTGCAAAGGCTAAAACGGTATCTAGTTACAGTGCTCTTGTTGCACTGGTGCCTTTCCACAGTGCTTATGCTGTATTTGAGGGCTACTTGCAGGATATTGTGTACTACTGGGCATAATCGTCACATCATTTTCCGTTAAGAACAAAAAAATACACCATTATTGTCGCTCTTCAGGATTCTTTGCACTTCTGAAGTTCTGATTCCCATAGTATGATTTTTCTTGATCTACGAACCCTTTCCATTTTATGAGATATTAATTTTTCCGTTTTGCTCCTTATGCACTAATATGGATTCGACTTCGTATTCTATTTGTCCTTCCGAGGTTCTTGTTGTTTGTATTGTTGGCAGTTCTCCGTCAAATTTATCTTGGAAGTACGGCTTAAGGAGTTTTACGTGGAAAGCATTGCGAATTCTTTTATCAATCATTGTCTTGGAAAGAATTAAGCGGTACGTGAATCTGTTAATATTCTCCGATATTCAGAAAGGGACACAATACTTGGAGTTCATATTACCGGATCCGGATCCATTTTCAAGACCTACATTTTTAGTTGAAAGCCAGACTCTATCATCAACGTTGTGCGACGAAAGCCTCCTACTTTTGTTGAAATAAGATTTTGTGGCATCGTTCGACCTATTGGTTTGCTGTTAGGCACCTTCAGTTTATTTTCGTTTATCTTTGAAAATGTTTGTCGCGGCTGAGGTTTCTGTGGCTATTATGTTCAAAGGAACAGTTATCGAGTGAGTTCCACAGCTGAGGAAGAATGGAGAGAATAGCATGTCGCATTAATCGAAGATTTGTAGGCAACTTCAAAGTCTAACAAGTATCTGTCCCATTCTGATTTGCAGAAACTAAAAATGGAAGGAATCATTTCCTCAACCATTGTGATAATCAATTCAGATTTTCCATCTGTCTATGGTAGTGGGCAGAATTAGGGGTTATTTTGGCACCGAAGAGATGC